>OY856410.1:239016906-239329406 GCA_963693085.1 Alisma plantago-aquatica | reverse complement strand
GAGGGGGGAATAGTGCCACATTGTGTGACCTCTTTCACTGAGAAACTGCCAATGTGATAGTGTTGTGTGGGATAAAAGAATCAAAGGATGTAAGAAGATGTGGGATACCAGTATGTACTAAGTATCACCAAAATTCACTATCCATCTAGAGTGAGCGACAACATAGAGGTCCATGGGATACCTCGGTGAGTAATGAGACATGTAGAAAATATCATAGTAGAGTGGTAACCATTGTGCCAGTCATGGGATGATGTTTCCATGCTATTTTGAAGAGATGAATCACCATACTGGTGTATAGTTTTTCGGATCCGTTCATACTCCTCTTTCATTAGAGAAATATGTGTTGATTGTCTAATTGGTGTAGGAGTCATAGTAGTGTTTGGAAGACCTTTCCAATGAGGGGTGTATAGGTTTGAGAAACATGTGAAGAACCACTTCCATGCCCTCATCCAAAATGAGTAGGATAGTCATCTTTGGATTGACAAGCTTCCTCAACATGAACTAATTTTTATACAATAAGTACATTTTGATCGTGGCCTATTGTGGATTCCACAACCCCATCCATGAACTTGGAAGCATATTCCATAATAGTTTGAGCCTCAAACACTTCACATGAAGGAGTTGAGTAGAAGACATCTTAGGCTGGGATAGGGGGAAAAGCATGATCCATGACAGGATCACGGTCCCAACAAGAAGAAGTTAGTGTATGGAAACATAGTGGGGATGAAGACCACTAAGAAATCTCTCAGTTATAATGGTCTCATGTTCTTTGGTAACTTGTTTAGAAGTGGTGGGTAAGAATAACTTTAGTTGATTCTCAAGAGCCTTCATGTAATTAGAGTATTCAGATAAGGGACATTCACCATGGTATTCAACAAATTTCTTATCTGTTATATTATATAACTAGAGGTAGTTGTTCTCTTGATGTAATGAACCAAAATCTAGAATCATACCCTATTCCATGATTAGGAGGTTAGTATTCTCGGTTCCTTAGATTGGACCAAACAATGATAAAGTTATATCTTTAATGTATGTAGCTAATATATGTAACATGGTTAACCTAATGATAACTCAAACATATATAGGTTTGGAAATAGCTATAAGACATTAAGCATATTAACATAATAACATGTATATGTGATAACATGTGAGTAAGTTCATGAAGTATTTCACATATAACTCCTTTGCTAACGTATATTCATATCGTGTCTAAGATACATTTAATAAGATAATGTGCTTAAGACATTAATAGGAATAACAAAGTGAATTCCCATGTCCATAAATATGAATGATGTGCCATTATTTAAATAAATGTTGAATAAATGAACTTAATAGGTTAAATTAGAAAGATATAAAAATTCCTACATACTAATATAAGGAAACTCTTTTGGTAACAATATGAAGATAATGGGGGCACTAAATAATAAATAATGATGATAATGGTGTAATGTTATAATAACATAATTATAATGAGCCCACAAATTTAATTGTATTAAAGCTCATAAAAGGATTATTTGAAACCCAAATCTAATGTGAAAATTGTGTTTCTTGGGTCCCAAGTTTCATATTATGTAAACAATAATAACTATCCTAATGTTGTTTAGGAAAGAAAATATGGGATAAGGCCGAAAATACTTAAAAATTATAAATGACTTCAAAAGTGGAAATAGATCCAAAAACTATATTCTACACACCAAAATTAGTTTATGTGTGAATTTTCACATTACTTGCACAATCATAACTATCCTCGTTCATTGAGGGAATAAATAACTATAGAATATTAAATAATATAATTACTTACACCAAAAGTGGAAACTAATCTCAAAATCAAATTCTACATGTCGAAATTATCCTACTTGACAATTTTCACCTTGTTTGAGCAATGTTTGCTCTTCCAATTTCTCTGGCAAAGAAAATAATTGAATGTTACATTACACTTTATTCCAAACATTATTTTAATAAAGTTTCTTGGATTTATTTCACCGTCATTGTTTAAATTTAGATCTTTTGAATTTATGTCACACTAAAGTTCTAGGTTTTAGATAGTGAAGATGTACAACCCCTTTTATACCATTGATTTTTTTGGATTGGATGACTCAGGAATCATCCTCTACCTCACGCATGTTTTGGAAACATGTCGCCTTTCCATGAAAAATGGCCATTTTCAAAAACTATTTTTGTAAGACCACTAACCTAGGTTTTGGGGGAACCTTGTTTGTTTTGTTTATTAAGTGCTTAGAACCATGCTCTAATCCTTTGGGATGCTTTTAGAGATTGTGGAGAGCTTAGTTTCCAATCTGAGCTTGTTTGGCTGATGTTTGTGCTTTCTGTACTTGTTTTGGGGCAAATTGCATTTTGCCCATTTGTGAGGGTTATCATGAAATTTACCACACCTAGAGTGTACCTTATCTTTCTTGGCTTCATGATAAAGAGTGTGATTCTGTTGGGGATTTGGTTGAGCCTTGGATGAGTGGTGGCATCACTAGAGGTGATTGGGGTTTCTAGTGTTTTGGTTGATTTCAGCCTTGATGTGCTTGTTGAGTGTCTTGGCCTATGCTTCGACCTTGTGATGTGTTTTGGGTGTGTCTCAATCGAGACATATGCTCTTGGTGGTTTTGTCTCGACCATGATTGTCTTGGGAGTGTTTGGGTCGAGACAGTTTGTCCTTTTGTGGTGTGTATCGACCTTGGTGCCTTGGTGACCTTTTGTCTCGACTAGGATGTATGTGATGCTCTTGTTTCGACTTCCTTGAGGTGTTGTGACTGAAACCAAGGTGGTTGTGACCCATGTGGTTGACACCCCACCTAGGTTGTATCTCCATCTCGTGCATGCATGGTTTAAGTGGGTGCATGTGTGTTTCTTGGGTGGACAACTGTCCGTTTGGTGCCTTTAGGTGTTAACACCTCATAATCCATCTACTTATCTCCTCCCTTAAGTATATAAACCCTCTTCTCTACATGTATGTGATCCTTTTTGACCCTTTAACTTCTCCTTCCTTGGATCTTTGAGGACCAAGAAGTACTGATCCTTGGTTCTTTGGTGATCGAAATCCCTAACATGTGGAGATTCTTGGTCATCTTCAACCTTGGTAAGTATATGCCTTTCTTTGGTGACATTTTCCTTGGATCTTCTACTCCATCTTCTTCTTCTTATCTCGTCCATTGACCATGAATCATCCATGGTGGTCATTTTGAAGAGAAACTCCTCATCATAAGGGTCATAGACCATGCTTTGGAAAGGTGGTACCCAAGTGTGAGGAAGTTTTCTTCTCTTTCTTCCTTCCTTTTCTTTTGGTTCAGACTAGGGTTTCTTACTCTCTTTTTGAGCTATCTTTGACCTTGGTGTCTTCTTATTCTTGAGTCAATCTTGTGGAAAAAAGTGGAACCTTTGGTGGAGCTTCATCATCCTTGGTGATTGTGTTCTTGGTGCTCGTCATCCTTGAAGTTGATCTTCCTTAAGGCAGGTTATATAACACTTGACCCTCTCTATTATTGCACCTTTCTCTACATGCATGTTGATGTTTCTCTCTCTAAAATGTGCCCTTAACATGCTAGTAGATGATACCATGCCCTAGAACTTGAATGATGGTGGTTATCATGCTTGGCTTTCTTAGAATATAAAACCCTAATGTAAGGTACCCAATTTTAGAGATGGTTGTGAAATGGTGGTTTTGTTCCTGTAATTTGATCTTGGTTTTGATCACATACATGACGTTCATGTACCTTGATGTATCAGGGAGTTTAGGTTCTATTTTGGAGGTGTTTAATGTGGGGTTTTCTCTCTTGCATGAGGTTCTTCCATGGTGATTTCATGACATACGTTTTTAGGGTTTTTGGTGACCGGTTATGGTATGAATTTTTCCTCCTTGAAGACGATGGTTTTCCTTGATGTAATATTTTGCTTTGGCTGTGGAATACTTCTATTTTGATCTGGGATAATCCCTATTTTGATGTTAGTCTTTTGCCTTGGTGGTAGCTTGACCTTGGTGGTTGTTACACCATTTTTTTTCTTGGGCCGAGACACTTTGTGGTGATGGTTGAGATGTTAATTTGTTTGGTCGAGAAAGGTGCCTTAGTTTTAGTCGATACATCATGTTTTGGTTTGAGGTCGAGACATCATGTTTTGGTTTGAGGTAGAGACATCATGTTTTTGTTTGAGATCGAGACATCATATTTTGGTTTGGGGTCGAGACATCATGTTTCGGTTTAAGGTCAAGAAATATGATGTATTTGTAGTCGAGACACCTAGCCATGTTGCGGTTAAGACACCTTGAATGAAGGTGGTCAAGACACTTTGCTGGAGGGTGGTCGAGGCACTTGTTTCATGAGTGGTTGAGACACCTATGTGATAGATGGTCGAGACACATACATGAACATATAGTCAACACATGTGTATGAGTGATCAAGTAACGATTCATGTATAGTGCTACTTGAATGATTGTTTGAAAGTAGGAGATGGTGTACCTTGGGTTTGGTGATTGAATAAGGCTAAAAAACCCTAATCAGATATGTGTGGAACCCTAACCCTAATTTAGGGAGAAGTGACGTATGTGCTTTTCTTTCTTAAAGTAGTTATCATGTTATGATATTTTCTCTCTCCTATTTATAAATCCCTAACCTTGAAGGTGATATGAACTTGAATTACATAGATATGTGAATGCTATGGTGAATCCTATATCATATAGGATGGTGATTATGAGCAATGTTGAAGCATAATGTAATGTTGTACATGTAGGGATTATGTGATTGGATCTGGTGACTTGGTACGTGCTTTGTGCATGATTTAAGGTGATAACCTCTAGAGATGAGATTGAGGGATTAATATCCCATTGTGAGTTGATGATCCATTGTGATGAGACAATGGTGATGACCTAGTGAATGGCAGTGGTATTAGTACCATGTAATTATGTGATCAATTCATACCTTTTCCATTTTATATATTATGAAGTTGTTTCATAGTTATGCTTGCTAGAATGAATTAGGGTTTTTATGTCCACTTGTGTGCTAAAGCCTTAATTCACCCAACTGGTATAACTAATAAAGTGAAACCTTAATCATGTAGTTTCCTTGTGCCATAGATCCTTTCCAGTGTCAGTTTTAATTGCTGAATTGGTGGAACGAGTTTAACTCGAAGTGCATATTGTTGAATATGCGGGGGCACAAGTTGAGTGAATACCCTTGCATCCACAATCATATGTGATATGGAGGATGATTGTAGCCATGCGTGAGCTTCATATCATTCCTTAGGATTTGTGATATGTGATATGTGTGATGGCAACAGTGCAACTGCATATGCCTTTTTATGGGACTGCCATGCGCGAGCCGATCCTCTAGTGCTGTGACCCGTACCAAGGTAGGCTAGGAGTTGTCAGCTTGACATTATGTCACTATTTTCATATGACTCATATGTTATGTCACTATGGTTTTCTCATGTATTGACCACGAGGTGTTGGAGAGGTCATGGATTCTGGCTCTTCCATTGACCTTGTATGGCACTGATTTTGACTTAGAAGTGGTCAATTGGATTTGGGTGGTATGACCCAAATCCTCAAGGCATTAATAAAAGATGTAACACAACCGTGTAGCATATTTGCATAGGGTTAAATGTGAATAACATTGGTTGAAGCCTTGCCTTGCTTTTGTATAGTTTTTTAGTAGAGAATATACATGTTCTTCATATTCCTTCTAAAGAGATAAGTTGATCTACTGTTTAGTTGCAGTTATCTTAACTATTTAGATGATATTAACTACCTTGCACATATCATTTATTTGAATCTTCTTAATAGATTTATTTCATGTTATTCTTTATCATGTATCTATGTTAATAATAGCATTGGTGGAGAGTTATATCTCCCGTTGAGATATGGATCTCACCCTGTGGGTTTTCCACATCTTTTAGGTGGTCGTGCACAAAGAGGTAGATTTCGTGCATCCGAGGAAGAGCAGCAACAACAACAATAACTGATAAGGTTGGATGTGCTGTTAGTCCTTTGGTGATAGAGTCCTAGAGTCTCCCCTGTCCACTTAGGTCTTTGGGGGTGTTCTCTATGCATTTTGTAGTTATGTTATCGATACGAGGTTTCTAGCTTGTGATCCATGCATGTAAAGTTATGGCATGTGTATATGCATATATGTGGAACAAGTACCTCATGTAACAGATGGATGACAAGAATGTTTAACAACAATGATGTAAGCACCATGATATATGTTATGAGATATAGGTGGCGTGATTGTGGAACCATATGTAACAAGTTGCATTCTTGTGGTGCTTTTGTGAAATCGGTTTTAATTTCCTATGTTTTTTGGTAACTCGTATGATTAGTGATGTTTCCACCCTTGGATTTGAGTAATTTCATCTTTGTATGGTGATGGACGCCACAGTTTGGTTGGTATCAAAGATTTAGGTTTATTGAGTCTACAGGGACCGAGGACTAGGGTTTGTGTATATTCTAGTATCCTCCACTCTATCTTATAGTGACTTCTGCTTATACAAAAGAAAAAGAAGAGTAGAAAAGATGTCTGAAGAACACGAAGAACACACTATAAAGAGCAATGTTGTTGCACCTGGAGGTGGTGCAAGGGAGAAGGTGTGAGAGGATCGGGTGCCTGAGGTACCCTAGTTTGACTCAACCATGATGGAGAGTCCTGCTTTTCAGTCTCTTTTATGGGAAGTTCATGGCAATGATGACACACATGGCAAACGGGATGCTCACACCTTAGCCGAGGGTAGCTGTTACCAATGTCAAAAATCTGGGCTCTAGGAAGACCTTTGAGTGGTTGAGATGTGTTGGGGCTATGGAGTATGCTGGTACAATGGATCCAGCGGATGCTGATCTTTGGTTGATGGAGTGGGAGTAGGCCTTCAAGATCCTCAAAATCCTTAAGGATGATAAGGTGAAGCATGTTGTATATCTTCTGAAGGGGAGTGTTATCCATTGGTGGGCCATAGAAGAGGAGAAGAGGCTTGGTGTTGCTATTGGTTGGGAGGAGTTTTGATGTGAGTTTGTCATTTGGTACTTTCCTTAGATGTACTTGGATGAGAAGATATCCCAGTTTGAGAGGATCTGGTAGGGATCCATGTCAATCAACGAGTATGAAACAAAGTTTATAGAGCTTTTGAGGTTATGTCCTCATATGGCTATTATAGATAAGGAGAGGATCCCACATTTTGAGAAGGGCTTGGGTGCTGAGTTGTCTACCCCGGTAGCTTCTTGGAGAAGCGTGAGAAGTTTGCCATGTTTGTGGAGTCAATTTGAGGAATAGAGAGGTAAGTGGTTGAGAAGCAAGAGGTGAGTGCCAAGAATAAGCCTGCATAGTATCATGGATAGTCGTCAAGAGGCTTTAAGAAGCCTAGCTTTTCTGCACTGCCAACACAACAAAAGTCCAGTGTACAGACACAATGGTCACCAAGTAGAGACAGAGGCTGTAGTTTTCCACCAGCATGAGCCTCCAACACCACATCAATGTCAGTGATAGGGCCATTGAGGCTGTGGTATGATAGAAGGATGTGCTACAAGTGTGGTCAAATTGGGCATACAAAGCTATTTTTCCCCATGAAAGATGATGAGGTGACCTAGCAACTGAGGAAAAGCCAGTAGGGCTCGTAGAGACAACAATTCAACAATGGTGGAGGACGAGGATGTAGACAAGCATCATAGGATGGCTCATTTGCTCAGGCCAGTAGAGGACAGGGACGATAATAGGCAATGACTAGATTCTAGGCTATGAGTCAGCCGGAAGAAGTGGTCAACCCGTGAGTAGTGACATGTTAGATGGAGTTATTTCTTTCTAATTTGTCTTCTTCTTGCTTTATATCTGTTTCGGTTGACCCAGGTGCGACACACTCTTTTATCACTCGGGAAATGATTGATAGTTGTTCTTTTCCTGTTAGTCGTAGACAAGATAGTCTTCCCTTAGAAACCCCATTAGTCAGTTCTGCCATGTTGGGAGGTGTGTCCTTCCCATGTCTTTTCTTTTTCAGGACATAACATTCAAATGGATCTCATACCACTTGATATGCATGGATCTGATGTGATCCTTGGAATGGACACCTTGGAGAAGTACCATGTGGTCTTAGACTTTAGTTCTAAGAGGATGACATTTGTGGATGGTGATGAGACGTGGATCTTCCAAGGAGATAGGAAGATCCTTCTGATGTGTCTGGTGTCAGTGATGGTGGCAAAGAAGTTGACGAGGCAAGGTTGTGAGACATTTTTGGCACACATGATGGTTATTAAGGTGAGGAGTCCTAGTATTCAGGAGGTTCCACTGGTTAGAGAGTTTGAGAATGTGTTTCTAGATGAGTTTCCATGCATTCTTCCATATCGAGAGATTGATTTGAGATCAATCTAGTCCCGGGTACGCAACCGATAGCTTAGACACCATACAGGGTGGCTCCCACTGAGATGACAGAGTTAAAGAGATAGCTATAAGAACTTCTTGACAAAGGTTTTATCAGGCTGACAACATCACCGTGGGGTGCTCTAGTTCTATTCATGAAGAAGAAAGATGAGTCCATGAGGCTGTGCATTGACTACAGACAGTTGAACAAGGCGACAATAAAGAACAAGTATCCCTTGCCATGGATAGATGACCTGTTTGACCAGTTTCATGGTGCCACCGTGTTCTCAAAGATTGATTTTAGATCAGGGTATCACAAGTTGTGAATCAAGGTAGATGAAATATACAAGCCAACTTTTAGGATGAGGTATGGTCATTATGAGTTTGTGGTTATGTCGTTCGGGCTAACCAATGCACCAACAACGTTCATGGACCTAATGAACATGTTATTCTGGCCATTTCTTGATCAGTTCATGGTGGTTTATCTTGATATATTCTAGAGACAATCACCATCATGAACAACATCTTCGCCAGACATTGACTCTGTTGAGACATCATCATGAAGCACAATAGGATGATATTGTGATACAATAAAATGAGCAGAGTTTAGAAGTGAAAAGTGTGATGGCTTCCACGAGTCCGATGATGGAATAGTGTGTTACCACAGTAGAGTAGTGTTTCCCAATGCTAATCTGAGGAGGATGCTTCTGGAAGAGGCTCACTCGTCAATGTATTCTATGCACCCAAGTAGCACCAATATGTACCATAACCTTAAGGATTTGTACATGTGACCTAGCTTGAAGCATGACGTGCGTAATTTGTTGCATGATGTGTAGTGTGTCAGCAAGTCAAAGCAGAGCACCAGAAACTTACAGGGACGTTGCAACCATTTCCTATACCATAGTGGAAATGGGATCATGTTACAATGGACTTTGTAGTCGGTCTTCCTAGGATAGAGAAAGGCCATGATTCCATTTGGGTGATCGTTGACAGGTTGACCAAGTCAGCACATTTCCTTCCTGTGAAGACACCATATACAACAAAGAAGAACACTTAGATCTATGTTGATGAGATTGTTCGTTTGCACTGTGTCCCAACAACTATCGTATCAGATAGAGGTCCTCCGTTTACCAGTCACTTTTGGGAGCACTTGCACACAACTTTGGTTATGCAGTTGAGGTTCAGGACAACCTTCACCCACAGGCAAATGGGCAGTTTGAGAAGACCATACATACCTTGGAGGATCTGCTGAGATCTTATGTTCTACCATTTTTGGGGAGTTTGGGTGTGTACCTCAACTTGATAGACTTTGCCTATAATAAAAATTATCAGAGAAGCATCAACATGGCACCTTATAAGGCATTGTATGGGAGACATTATAGGTCTCTGTTATGCTGGTATGAGACTAGTGAATATCAGCTTCTAGGTCCTAAGTGTGATGACCCAAAAAAAATCAAGCCATCACCAGTAATAATTTTGGAATTACCATAAATAGTGGATTAAAAATCACTACAATTTAAAACCATTTTGCAAGGAGATCCTCTTCCAGGAAACTCTTATTGAAAGATCCAAAACTTATACATATCATGATTCACATTGTACAAACACTGTTTCATCTCATCTCAAGGACAACATATAATAGTTTCTCTATCAAGACATATACTGAAGCAACATAGAACCTCGAGGCATACAAGACAAAACTTCAGATCATTCATGAAACCATTACAAACTGACTCCAAGGACCTGAGAGTACAGAGACAACACATAAGACTTCTATCTACAAGACACGACAGACAGTACACTCAACATGAGTTGTTACTACTGCCCCAGTTGTTGTTCTCCCTTTGTAGAAAGGTCTCTACCACCTCGTACACGTCCACCTAAAAATTGTGGATCCCATGGGGTGAGACAATTGTCCCAACGAGAGATATAACTCTCCGCTGACCATATTAATACCACAAATAAATAGTATAAAACTAAGGAGAGGTTCTTTTTATATTAACAAGCAGGATTAATCATTGTTGATAAGTAGAACAGAGCAATCTCATCTCTTATAGTAATGCATCTGTCTATGGTAGAGCAATAAATCATCTATTCACTTTACAAGGAATATTGATGAATCATAAATAACATCTATAAACTAAGATGCATAACCGAAGTGTACATCAACCAATGTCTTTTCATATTTGATCCTTAAAAAAATACACTACTCTGCTGATTACATATTACAATCATACTTATGCCCTGAGGAGATGAAGTATACCGTTCATGCTCCAACTGACCACTAGTAAGTCAAAATTGGTACCATACAAGGTCAAGGATAGAGCCGGCTACCAAGACCTCACCTTTCTTGGTCAGTACAAGACTACTTAGCTTAGCAGGACATCTCGTGTCATATGCTGGAAGGACATCTCGTGTCAATTGCAAATAGCATGCCGGGGTATAGCGGCATCTTCACTATAGAGTTACATCCACAACATGTACTCTCTTCAGGGAGATCTCAGTTTATCCATCCTTGGGTTAAAAGAATACGGAAGATTACACATCAATTCCTCAACTGTTTGGGAGAATTACACTTCAATCCCAATCCACATAGAATGAAGAAGGATACTACACATCAATTCCTCATTTGGTCGGGAGATTCACATCATCCCATGATAAATAATAAAGGTGAGACATCAGTTCTTCATCAGGACGTCTGAATATATTTCATCCATCACCCCCACATATTAAAAATATGCACTCCGAGTTAAACTCGTTTCAACAATTTCTGACGCTGAATGGATCTATGGTCAGGGCACTACATGATAACATTTAACTTGCTTAATTAAGTGCATTATAGTATCTTTTAACATCAATCAAGTTACAAACATGAATTATAATAGAAGATATTAGGAAAGGGTAGTACTTTTAAGATCTTTGGAACATTTTGAAAGTATATCACTCAGGATCTCAGTCCCTTATCACATCACTGGGAATTCTCATCCCTTCACATCATCATCATCATGATTACTAGATCTGGGTATTCAAACCCTTAGATCACCACATAGCATTGCTACCTCTGTAATAGGTAACTATTACCTCTAGGTCCTCAGACCAAGGTATTCATCTCACTTGTTGTACAAGTATTCCACATAGCTCACATGGTTTATTAAACAACTTGTCACCTCTAATTAGGCAACAACTTATCTTTTAAGACATCAGACTGTATAATCATTATACTTGTTATACAAGTATTTCACATAGATTACAAGACTTATTTAAATCTGTGTTATATAACACATCATAACTCATATCTGGCTATACTCATCATTTCATGATTCTTGAATAGTTTGCACTTTATGATGAAAACTCTTAATAGTATATGACATCACTATACAATTCAAGAGAAATGCATCCTTCCCATGATTAGGGTTAGGATTGTCTACATCATCACCATGTGATATACGAAAGTACATCCTTCCCATTATTAGGATTTCGATTTCTCAATCTAACTAATTAGGGTTGTAAGAGCATATCATCACCCTTCATTAGGGTGAGGTTTTCCCTTATTAACAAATTAAGGATTCAAGATCATAATATCTAGAATCAAACCCTAATTCATACTCCACTCATCTTAGGAGTATCCAAGCATGCTTATTAACATGATTATGACTTATGTACATGTTTCTCTCTTATCCTCATTAGAATGTTAATTGCAACATGCCTTTATCAAGTTGGTTCAATTCTCCTTTTTAGGTACATTAACTCACCATTATCAAATCTTATTATCTTTTATATTGCAATTAACACACAACATATGTCACTCAATCAAATACATATTATTGAAGTATCCCCACCATATCGGGTATCAAGATGTGTGTATACTATCATATTATGCTTAAGATACATCCTTTACTTCATATCGTGTATCCATATCGGGAATGTGGTATAACCACATCACTATGTCATGTTTTAGGGTGTATCCCCTAACACCATATCATGTATCAATGTCGAGTTAACTATCACTTAGTTCTTATCATCTCAAGTTAGCTTCATATCATGTATGAGCTAGGTGCTTGACTTTATATCAGGTATATGGTTTATATTTGGTACCATATCGTGCACAAGATGTGCACCCTATCGGGCATAGAGTGTATTCCTTATCATGTATTTCTTAAGTGGTATATATACAAGATACCATATCAGTTTCCCATCTTGGATTATCATATAGGGCCTCCATGTTGGGTAACATATCAGGTTATCATGTTAGGTAGACCCTTAGGCTCATAACCTTTTATGCCTTTAAGGATCAACTATATCATATAGTTACACGACAAGCTAGGTGTCTATTTGAATTATTTTACAAAAATCCATTACACAAAGGATATGGTATATCAGGTTTCAATCCATCATCTAGGGTTTTCCACCATATTGGGTAGAGTGTACCATATCGTGCATGAGGTATGAATTTGGCCTCATATCGTTCACAAGGTAGAAGTAGGTGCTATTCCTATCATCCAAGAAATATCAATCATATCTTCCATGTGGTATCTCTCACCACCTATATCGGTTTACCCATCATCTTGGGCTTCAACTCTATATTGTTGAGAGTGTTCAATGTCTCTATATCGTGTAAGAGATATAGACTTAGCCTTGTATCGTGTATAAGGTGTAAGTAGGTATCTCCCATATCATTCATAAGACATGCCTCATATCGTGTATGAGGTATCATCTATCTCCATATCGTGTTAACCCCCATCTTGGGTTTCATATCGGGTTTAAGGTATTTCAACCCATGTCGGGTTGTACCATATGTTTGACTCCATGTATTATATTGTGCACAAGTATATGCTTAACAACATATGGTGCATAAGGTGTGTAATTCATGATCATATCGTGCAAGAGGTGCTTGCTTGTGTCACTCATATCGGGTTGTTCAAAATTAGGGTTTAGCATATCAATTTAGAAGTGTGTACTTGACACTATATCGTGCATGGGGTCTTTTCTTGACTTGATATCATGTAAAAGGTGTATGGTTGACACCATATCGTGGTCAAGATGTGAACTTCATCTACATATCATGAAAATAGGTATAAACTCATAAGCATATCATGCTAGTGATGTATGTACATAACCATATTGGGTTAGAGGTACTTGCTTGTGTGCTTGAACCCGATATCACTTTATAAGGTGATACCATCTTCTTCAAGATCTAGACTTTCGTTATAACTATTATAGTACATGGAAAACAGGTATAAGCAACAACTAGAACTCATAGATTCATCAAATATTCAAGAAAATATCGAAATTGAAAGTAGATAATTAAGTATAGCTAGATAGGTGGTGAATAATTACATAGTTGGGTTCAAGTTATATAACCCGCCTTATGAATAACTTGAAAGCTCCAAGATCCAAAGATTCACGTTCCTAAGGTTGAATATGAGATTATCCAAGGTCCAAGGCTGGTTCACAACTCCTCCATATATAAGAAATCACCATTGTTAAGAACTTGTTGAAGAAGGAAAGAGAGGAATATCTATAACCCGAAATCCTACTTCAACCAAGGTTGAAGATGACCAAAAACTTACCTTAAGATTGGTGCTCGAGATCCCCTTGCTCCTTGAGCGACTTTGCATGATATCTAAGAGGCTATGCATGATATCTCCAAGGAAGAGAGTTTTGGGGTTTGTAAACTTCCATATGTAGGTGGAATGTGAAGTATATATACTTGGGTTCATGAGATAGATTATATAAGAGGTGTCTTCACCTTATGCTACTAGGTGACATGTGGCCATGCATGGTTGACACATGACCATTCATGCACACATATATATCTTGCCATGCAAAAGTATTAAGGATAATATAGATGTGACATTTGAGTCATCCTTTATCTTGTTGGATAAGCTATCTCATCTTTATCTCACCAATAATGCAAACTGATACACTTTTTGCAAGGAGCTTCTAACTCATCATGGACTACCTACTTGAGTTGCTTTTCCCATAATGGCCTTTTCCAAGGCTCAACAAACTGATAGGATACTCCTACTATGGCTCCTTGGCCGATAGGGATCCTATATTAAGTCTACAACTCGACACAACTCATATAAGGCTTCACCTTCAATTCTTTCTTGGTCTTTTCATCACCAAGAGTATCATCACTCAAAGATGATTCAAGCATGGTGTATACTTCTTTATCTATCCTCTAAAAGATACATAGAGGGAGTAGGGACACTCTAGAGGTGGTAATTTGAATTTCTACCCTATATTTTTGGGTAAATTACAAATTGTACCAAAATTGGTACACAAGGCACTTAGCATTGTTCAAACAAGTTATAACTTGAGATTTAGGCTTTCCACAAGCCACCACTTAGCATCATTCTCTCTCTTATGGTACTAAAACACTTATAAAACATTCAAAATGTAACATATTTCAATGTATCCCCTCATCTTGGGCAAATTGCACTTTTCACTCAAACTATCATATAATGCACACATAGTTTGCAAATAAGTTCAAACTTGAAAATAAACTTCACAAAGAGCCTTAATTACTTTTCAAAAGATTATAACAAGTTTATAAATAATTTTCTTAAGAAAAACTTCTAGGGTTAAGCCATAACCCAGGTCAGGGGTGTTACATTTATAAACCCATAACTAGGATTTCGTCCCCAAAATCTCGGATGAAGAAAGACAATTGTTATGCATACATTATATCATCAAATTTCCTTATAACATCTTGATGTTCTAGAGATGCCATAGAAATTTGACCAGTACAATGTCCTTCCACTCTGGGTTATCATAGAATCTATCATACATGACATATATTCAACTGTCTTTTCATTAATGACTACAATGTATATTCTGTGTTAGGTAACACTTTCTAAGCCAGAGAAGTACTATTCATACTTCAGATAATTTAAGTGTCAAATCTTATTCATGTTAAGTTTATGTAGAGCATAAACCCCTAACATATGATATCCATTCTATAATTATCTCAAGGTTGGCTCTTCTAGGCAACTAAACATTATTCATTTTATCAAGAGTCATGTTCTCATTTTCTTATATCATTGAAAGTTCTTGGATATTAGGATTCCTTACCTTGGTAACCATTACATGTGATAAAAACACATCACATACATCCCTTTATTGTTATTACCAAGTCCAAACATATAATAAGACCTTTCTTTCATCTTGGGACATTACTTATCACATATAACCTTGTCTTGGAACTAAGATCCAGGATTAGCTGATACTTTTCAAAGTACCCTTCTATAGATTATTTCTAATCCATGCACATCAGGTGTCATAAGACTTACTTAATTGCCATGTCCCCACAAGGAAATAACACAAGGAAACATATTCCTTTTATCACCCCATCATCACCCAGGGTTGTTCATCAAAGAGGAGACATTATCATCTCCTAAGATTATTGCATGAACTTTCAACTGTTCATGAGTTACTTACTTTTGTTTCATCCTAGGTTCCTTGCCATCAACATAGGAATTATAAGGATGATTACATGTCATCACTCCTTTCTTTGTTATTGTCTATCATGTTCATGAATATTTTATGATTTTATAACATTTCTCATTTTCACATCATAGAAAAAATCTTTAATATTCACACAGTCTTTATTGAACAAAGATCATATCCCTTGTTCCCATTCTCTTATCATGAGGATTATACTTTTTACTTCCTCATACACACAGATTGTTCTGAGATGATCTCAAATTCCATTTTATTGGACTTAGGATGTGATAAAAATATCCATGCCATATTTCTAGTTTCATTATTCTCACTAGATTGTCTCAAAATGACTACTTGATTAGAGTAATCAGAAAGATAACAATCTAAGAGTTCCATACTTACCTTGTCTTTAATAGTTGAATACCTGGCTAGGGTATACAAGTACTGAGATTAGGTAGTATGCACCTTGTTTATATCATATACCTTACTTTTCCTATCATCCCAAACATAGGACTTAGCATTCCTGGATGTCCCTAGGTGTCTATTTTACACCTCATCCTATTTTATACCGATAAAGGAGATTATAAAGCATTTTAAAGATTACTGAGCAAAATGTAAGTTCTTCATCTTCTTTATCTCTTCCTTATGTCCTTATAGGACTAGTCAAAGGAGGCTCAACAACAACTACTTTCTTATACTTAACAGATAAAATCATGAAATGACATATCAGAATGACACTATTTCATCTGACCTGTCTCAATTCATAGATCAATTATTGTCTCAACCTGATTCATTGCATAGAATCTTGTCATTGCCTATTTCCAACGCCGTGCTCTATTATTTGGTGCAGATGAACCTAGTTGGGACGTCTGTCCACGTCCTCATGTGCCACTGCTAAACCGTTTCCTTTGAGAGTCTTGTTGACTCTGCCTCGATGGTTGGGTCATTCCCTTCTTTCTGTTAGGACAAAAGGATCTAATATTCCCAACCTGTCTACACTTATGACATATCTTATAAGCATTTCCTGGTCTTGTCGGCCTTATTACTGATATAGAAGCTAAATCAAGAGTCCTAATTGGTGGAACATTAGGTCCTTTGCCCTTTCTTGGTAGCCACTTACCTGGTGCATTAGAGGTTGGTTGCATTAGTGGCACCAAAAACTTCCTCTTTTAAAAACTACTAGGCATCTGTTCCCGTGTTTGAACAAATATTTTCGTACTTCCTACCTTATTATCCTTTTTTGGACAGTCCCTCCTCAAATGCCCTACTTGCCTATACTAGTAGCATGTTCTATTTTCTTGTCGTATCTTAGTCCTTTTGACATTCTCAACTTCCCCAGCATAACTATGTTGATCAGAAATCCTGTTAGAGCCTAGAATTCCATCACTAGGGACTGATAATCTAGGTTGTGTTACTAATATCCGGTCCACTATATGCATCAATGTTGTCCTAACCTGCCCAATAAGAGCATCAAAATAAGGATTCCTTATCATAGCCGGATCAACTTGGGGATTTTCAGCCAGTCGTTCTTCTCTTGCCTGATCCCTTGCATCTTCTCTTGGTGCAGCAACATTTCTCTCAACAATGTGTTCCTTGTATTCTCCAGACATCTTTAAGCTTTACTCTATCTTCTGCATAAGCAGAAGTAACTATAAGATATACCGGAGGATACTAGAACAAACTCAACACCTTAGTCCTATGTCTCTATAGACTCAGCGAACCTTAGGCTCTGATACCAAAACTTTGTGATGACTCGAAACAAATCAAGCCATCACCAATATTAATTGCAGAATTACCATAAACAACAGATTAACAAAAATCACTAAAATTTAAAACCATTTTGCAAGGAGTTCCTCTTCCAGGAAACTCTTACTAAAAGATCTAAAACTTATACATATCACGATTCACATTGTACAAACACTAATTCATCTCATCTCGAGGACAACATATAATAATTTCTCTATCAAGACATACACTGAAGCAACATAAAACCTCGAGGCATACAAGACAAAATTTCAGATCGTTCATGAAACCAGTACAAACTGACTCCAAGGACCTAAGAGTACAGAGACGACACACATGACTTCTATGTACAAGACACGACTGACAGTACACTCAGCCTGAGTTGTTACTGCTGCCCCATCTATTGCTCTCCCTTTGTAGAAAGGCCTCTACCACCTCGTGCACGTCCACCTAAAAATTGTGGATCCCACAGGGTGAGACAATTGTCTCAGCGAGAGATATAACTCTCCACTGACCATATTAATATCACATATAAATAGTATAAAACTGAGCAGAGGTTTTTTTTATATTAACAAGTAGGGTTAATCATTGTTGATAAGTAGAACATAGCAATCTCATCTCTTATAGTAATGCATCTATCAATGATAGAGCAATAAATCATCTATTCACTTTACAAGGAATATTAAAGCATCATAAATAACATCTATCAACCAAGATGTACAACTGAAGTGTACATCAACCAATGTCTTTCCGTATTTGATCCTTAAACAAATATGCTACTCAACTGATTACATATTACAATCACACTTATGCCCTGAGGAGATGAAGTATACCGTTCATGTTCCAACTGACCACTGGTAAGTCAAAATCGTTACCATACAAGGTCAAGGACAGAGCCTTCTACCAAGACATCACCTTTCTCAGTCAGTACGAGACCACTTAGCTTAGCAGGACATCTCATGTCATCTGCTGGCAGGACATCTCGTGTCAATTACAAATAGCATGCCGGGGTATAGCAACATCTTCGCTATAGAGTTACAGCCACAACATGTACTCTCTTCAGGGATATCTCAATTTATCCATCCTTGTGTTAAAAGAATAAGGAAGATTACACATCAATTCCTCAACGATTTGGGAGAATTACACTTCAATCCCAATCCACATAGAATGAAGAAGGATTCTACACATCAATTCCTCATTTGGTTGGGAGATTCACATCATTCTGTGATAAATAAGAAAGGTGCGACATCAGTTCTGCATCAGGTTGTCTAGATATATTTTGTCTATCACCCCCACATATTAAAAAATATGCGCTCCAAGTTAAACTTGTTTCACCATCAGTAATTTCTGACGCTGAATGGATCTATGGCCAGGGCACTACATGATAACATTTAACTTGCATAATTAAGTGTATTACAATATCTTTTAGCATCAATCAAGTTACAAACAAAAATTATAACAAATTCTATAAAGAAAGGGTAGTACTTTTAAGATCTTTGGAACATTTTGAAAGTATATCACTCAGGATCTCAGTCCCTTATCACATCACTGGGAATTCTCATCCCTTCACATCATCATCATCAACATGATTACTGGATTTGGGTATTCAAACCCTTAGATCACCGCATAGCATTGTTACCTCTGTAAATGGTAACTATTACCTCTAGGTCCTCAGACCAAGGTATTCAACTCACTTGTTGTACAAGTATTCCACATAGCTCACATGGTTTATTAAACATCTTATCACCTCTTACTAGGCAACAACTTATCTTTTAAGACATCAGACTATATAATCATTATACTCGTTATACAAGTATTTCACAAAGCTTACAAGACTTATTTAAATCTGTGTTATATAACACATCATAGCTCATATCTAGCTATGCTCATCATTTCATGATTCTTGAATAGTTTTCACTTTATGATGAAAAATATTAACAATATATGACATCACTATACAATTCAAGAGAAATGCATCCTTCCCATGATTAGGGTTAGGATTGTCTACATCATCACCATGTGATATAAGAAAGTACATCCTTCCCATTATTAGGGTTAGGATTTCTCACTCTAACCAATTATGGTTGTAAGAGCATATCATCACCCTTCATTAGTGTTAGGTTTTCCCCTTATTAACAAATTAAGGATTCAAGATCATAATATCAAGAATCAAACCATAATTCATACTCCACTCATCTTAGGAGTATCAAATCATGCTTATTAACATGAATATCGCTTATGTGTATGTTTCTCTCTTATCCTCATTAGAATGTTAATTACACCATGCCTTTATCAAGTTGATTCAATTCTCCTTTTTAGGTACATTAGCTCACCATTATCAAATCTCATTATCTTTTATATTATAATTAACACAACACACAACATGTCACTCAATCAAATACATATGATTGAAGTATCCCCACCATATCGGGTATCAAGATGTGTGTATACTATTATATTATGCTTAAGATACATCCTTTACTTCATACGGTGTATCCATATCGGGCATGTGGTATAACCACATCACTATGTCATGTTTTAGGGTGTATCCCCTAACACCATATCATGTATCCATCTCGGGTTAACTATCACTTAGTTCTCATCATCTCAAGTAAGCTTCATATCGTGTATGAGCTAGGTGCTTGACTTTATATCGGGTATATGGTTTATATTTGGTACCATATCGTTCATAAGATGTGCACTCTATCGGGCATAGAGTGTATGCCTTATCATGTATTGTTTAAGTGGTATATATACAAGGTACCATATTAGTTTCCCATCTTGGATTATCATATCAGGTCTCCATGTTGGGTAACATATCGGGTTACCATTTTAGGTAGACCCTTAGGCTCATAACCATTTATGCCTTCAAGGATCAAGTCTATCATATAGTTACACGACAAGCTAGGTGTCTAGTTGAATGCTTTTACAACAATCCATTACACAAAGGATAGGGTATATCGGGCTTCAATCCATCATCTAGGGTTTCCCACCATATTGGGTAGAGTGTACCATATCGTGCATGAGGTATGAATTTGACCTCATATCATTCTCAAGGTAGAAGTAGGTGTTATTCCTATCATCCAAGAAATATCAATCATATCGTCCATGTGGTATATCTCACCACTTATATCGGTTTACCCATCATCTTGGGTTTCAACTCTATATTGTTTAGAGTGCTCAATGTCTCTATATCGTGTAAGAGATATAAACTTAGCCTTGTATCATGTATAAGGTGTAAGTAGGTATCTCCCATATCATTCATATTACATGCCTCATATTGTGTATGAGGTATCACCTATCTCCATATCGTGTTAACCCCCATCTTGGGTTTCATATCAGGTTTAAGGTATTTCAACCCATGTCGGGTTGTACCATATGTTTAACTCCATGTATTATACCATGCACAAGTATATGCTTAACAACATATCGTGCACAAGGTGTGTACTTCATGATCATACCGTGTAAGAGGTGCTTGCTTATGTCACTCATATCGAATTGTTCAAAATTAGGGTTTAGCATATCAATTTAGAAGTGTGTACTTGACACTATATCATGCATGGGGTCTTTGCTTGACTTGATATCATGTAAGAGGTGTATGGTTGACACCATATTGTGTTCAAGATGTGAAATTCATCTACATATCTTGCAAAGAGGTATAAACTCATAAGCATATTGTGCTAGTGATGTATGTACATAACCATATCAGGTTAGAGGTACTTACTTGTGTGCTTGAACCCGATATCACTTTATAAGGTGATACCATCTTCTTCAAGCTCTAGACCTTCGTTATAACTATTATAGTGCATGGAAAAAGGTCTAAGAAACTACTAGAACTCATATATTCATCAAATATTCATGAAAATATCAGAATTGAAAGTAGATCATTAAGTATAGCAAGATAGGTGGTGAATAATAACATAGTTGGGTTCAAGTTATATAACCCACCTTATGAATAACTTCAAAGCTCCAAGATCCAAAGCTTCACGTTCCTAAGGTTGAATATGAGCTTATCCAAGGTCCAAGGCTCGTTCACAACTCCTCCATATACAAGAAACCACCATTGTTAAGAACTTGGTGAAGAAGGAAAGAGAGGAATATCTATAACCCAAAATCCTACTTCAACTAAGGTTGAAGATGACCAAAACCTTACCTTAAGCTTGGTGATCAAGCTCCCCTTGCTCCTTGAGATACTTTGCACAATATATAAGAGGCTATGCTTGATATATCCAAGGAAGAGAGTTGTGGGGTTTGTAAACTTCCATATGTAGGTGGAATGTGAAGTATATATACTTGGGTTCATGAGATAGAGTATATAAGAGGTGTCTTCACCTTATGCTACTAGGTGACACGTGGTCATGCATGGTTGACACATGCCCATGCATGAACACATATATATCTTGCCATGCAAAAGTATTAAGGATAATATAGAGGTGATACTTCAGTCATCCTTTATCTTGTTGGATAAGCTATCTCATCTTTATCTCACCAATAATGCAAATCGATACACTTTTTGCATGGAGCTTCTAACTCATCATGGACCACCTCCTTGAGGTGCTTTGCCCATAATGGACTTTTCCAAGGCTCAAAAAACTGATCGGAGACTCCTACTATGGCTCCTTGGCTGATATGGATCCTATATTAAGTCTACAACTCGACACAACTCATATAAGGCTTCACCTTCAATGCTTTCTTGGTCTTGTCATCACTAAGAGTATCATCACTCAAAGATGATTCAAGCATGGTGTCTCCTTCTTTCTCTCTCATATAAAAGATACATAGAGGGAGTAGGGACAATCTAAAGGTGGTCATTTGCATTTCTACCCTATATTTCTAGGTAAATTACAAATTGTACCAAAATTGGTACACAAGGCACTTAACATTGTTCAAACAAGTTATAACTTGAGATTTAGGCTTTCCACAAGCCACCACTTAGAATCATTCTCTCTATTATGTTACTAAAACACTTAGAACACATTCAAAATGTAACATATTGCAATGTAGTCCCTCATCTTGGGCAAATTGCACTTTTCACTTAGACTATCATATAATGCACACATAGTTTGCAAATAAGTTCAAAGTTGAAAATAAACTTCACAAAGAGCCTTAATTACTTTTCAATAGATTAGAACAAGTTTATAAATAACTTTCTTAAGCAAAACTTCTAGGGTTAAGCCATAACCCAAGTCAGGGGTGTTACACTGAGCTTGTGTAGGAAATGACAAAGACTATCAAAATGATTCAACAACACTTGAAAGAAGCACAGGACAGGCAGAAGTTGTATGCAGATAATCATCACAGACCCTTGGAGTTCTGAGTGGGAGGTAGGCTATATCTCAGGGTCTCTCCCTAGAAAGGTGTTTTGAGGTTTTGGAAGAAGGGCAAGTTGGTTCCCAGGTTCATGGGACCTTACCCTATGGTGGCACATGTTGGGAAGGTGGCCTATAAGTTGGAGGGTTCAACTGAGTTGCATAGGTTACATCTAGTGTTCCATGTGTCTATGGTGAGGAAATGCCATCTAGATACCGACTTAGTGCTTCATTCAATGGAGATTGAGTTGGAAGAAGATATGTCTTATGTTGAAGGACCTGTGTTGATTCTTGACAGAAGTGTGAAGAAGTTGAAGAAGAAGGACATCCCTTTAGTTAAGGTTTTATGGCATGATCGTGGCATTGACGAAGCCATGTGGGAGCTTGAGTAAGAGATTCAAAGGAAGTACCCCTCTCTTTCCACATAGGATTTTGGGGGTGAAATCCTGGTTAGGGGCTTATGGCTTGTAAGACCCCTGACCTGGGTTTTGGGATAACCCTATTTGTTTTACTTTATTAAGTGCTTAGAACCTTGCTCTGATCCTTTTCTATGCTTTTAGTGCTTGTGGAAGCTTACATTTCTAGTTTGAGATTGCTTTCTGTGCTTATTTTGGGTCAAATTGCAATTTACCCATTTGCGAGGGTTATCTTGAAATTTTCCACACCTAGAGTGTACCTTCTCTTTCTTGGATTCATGAGAAAGAGTGTGGTGCTTTGGGGCACTTTGGTTGAGCCTTGGATGAGTGGTGGCATCACTAGAAGTGATTAGGGTTTCTAGGGTTTTGGTTGGTTTTGACCTTGATGTGCTTTGTTGAGTGTATCGACCTATGTCCCAACCTTATGATGTGTTTTGGGTGTGTCTAGACCGAGAAACCTTCTTTAGGTGGTTTTATCTCAACCATGATGGTCTTGGAGTGGTTAGGTTGAGACAATTTGTCCTTTTGTGGTGTATATCGACCTTAGTGTCTTGGTGACCTTTTGTCTCAACCAGGATGTATGTGATGCTCTTGTTTCGACCTCCTTGTGGTGTTGCTACTGAAACTAAGGTAGTTGTGACCCAAGTGGTCCTGACCCCACCTAGGTTGTGTCACCATCTCGTGCATGCATGGTTTAAGTGGTTGCATGTGTGTTTCTTGGGTGGACAAGTGTCCCTTTGGTGCCTTTAGGTGTTGGCACCTCATAACCCACCTACTTCTCTCCTCCCTCAAGTATATGACCCTCTTCTCTTCATGCATGTGATCCCTTTTGACCCTTTACCTTCTCTTTCCTTGATTGTTCATCCTTGGAGCTTTGAGGAGCAAGAAGGACTGATCCTTGGAGCTTTAGTGATCAAAATCCCTTGCTTGTGTTTGTTTTTTGTCATCTTCAACCTTGGTAAGTATGTGCCTTTCTTTGATGACATTTTCCTTGGATCTTGTACTCCATATTCTTCTTATTCTGTTGTACATTGACCATGAATCATCCATGGTGGTTGGTTTGGAGAGAAACTCCTCATCATAAGGGTCATAAACCATGCTTTGGCAAGGTGGTACCCAAGTGTGAGGAAGTTTTCTTCTCTTTCTCCCTTCCTATTCATTAGTTTCAATCAAGACATCATGTTTTGGTTTGAGGTTGAGACATCATGTTTTGGTTTAAGGTCGAGACATCATGTTTTGGTTTGAGGTCGAGACATAATGCTTTGGTTTGGGGTCAAGACATCATGTTTTGGTTTGAGGTCGAGACATATGATGTTGTTGTGGTCGAGACACCTAGCCATGTTGCACTCAAGACATATTGCATGAAGGTGGTTGAGACACTTTGCTTGAGGGTGGTCGAAGAACTTGTTTCATGAGTGGTCAAGACACCTATGTGATGGATGGTCAAGATGCATAAATGAACATATAGTCAACACATGTGTATGAGTTAGCAAGTATTGATCCATGTATAGTGTTGTTTGAACGATTGTTTGGTTAACCCTAATCATGTTATTTAACCCCTTTATGCTCTAAGAAAGTGGGAGATAGTATACCTAGGGTTTGGTGATTGAATAAAGCTATAAAACCCTAACCGTCTATGTGTGGAACCCTAACCCTAATTTAGGGACAAGTGATGTGTGTGCTTTTTTTCTTTCTTGAAGTAGTTATCATGTTATGATATTTTCTCTCTCCTATTTATAAATCCCTAACCTTTTAGGTAATATGAACTTGAGTGACATAGATATGTGAATTCTATGGTGAATCCTATATTATATAGGATGGTGATTATGAGCAATGTTGAAGCATAATGCGATGTTGTACATGCAAGGCTTATGTGATTGGGTCTAATGATGTTGGTAGGTTCTTTGTGCATGATTTGAGGTGATAAACTCTAGATATGAGATTGAGGGATTAATATCCCATTGTAGTTGATGATCCATTGTGATGAAATAATGGTGATGAACTTGCGAATGGCAGTGGTATAAGTACCATGAGATGATGTGATCAATTCATATCTTATCCATTTTATATCTTATGAAGTTGCTTCATAGTTATGCTTGCTAGAATGAATTAGGGTTTGTATGTCCACTTGTGTGCTAAAGCCTTAATTCACAAAATTGGCATAACTAATAAAGTGAAACCTTAATCATGTAGTTTCCATGTGTAATAGATCCTTTCTAGTGTCAATTTTAATTGCTGGATTGGTGGGACGAGTTTAACTCAGAGCGTATATTGTTAAATATACAGGGGCACAAGTTGAGTGAATATACTTGCATCCACAATCATATGTGATATGGAGGATGAGTGTAGCCATGCGTGAGCTTCAGATCATGCCTCAGGATTTATGATAAGTGATATGTGATATGTGTGATGGCAACAGTGCAACTGCATATGCTTTTTTATGGGATGACCATGCATGAGCCGATCCTCTAGCGTTGTGACCTATACCTAGGCGGGCTAGGAGTTGTTAGATTGACTATATGTCACTATTTGTAGACGAATCATATGTTATGTCACTGCGATGTTCTCATGTACAGACCATGAGGTGTTGAAGAGGTCATGGATTCCGACTCTTCCATTGACCTTGTATGGCACTAATTTTGACTTAGCACTGGTCAGTTGGATTTGGGTGGTAAGACTCAAATCCTCATGGCATTATTAAAAGATGTAACACAGCTGTGTAGCATATTTACATAGAGTTAAATGTGAATAACAAATGTTGAAGACTTGCCTTGCTTTTGTATACTTTGTTAGTAGAGAATATACATGTTCTTATTATTCCTTCTAAAGAGATAAGTTGATATACAATTCAGTTGTAGTTACCTTAACTATTTATATGATATTAATTGCCTTGCACATATCATTTAGTTGAATATGCTTAGTAGATTCATTTTAGTTCTTCTTTATTATGTGTTAATAATAGCATTGGTGGAGAGTTATATCTGCCGATGAGATATGGACATCACCCCATGGGTTTTCCACATCTTTTAGGTGGTCGTGCATGAAGAGGTAGAGGTCATGCAGTCAAGGAAGAGCAACAACAAGAGCAGTAGCTAATAAGGCTGGATGTGCTGCTAGTCCTTTGGTGATAGAGTCTTAGAGTCATTCCTGTGCACTCAGGTCTTTGGGGGTGTTCTCTATATGTTCTATAGTTATGTTATTGATACAAGATTTTTTTCTTGTGAGGCAAGTATGTAAAGTTATGGCATGTGTATATGCTTATATGTGGAACATGTACCTCATGTAATAAATGGATGACATGAATGTTTAAGAACAGTGATGTAAGAACCATGATATATGTTATGAGATATAGGTGGCATGTTTGTAGACCCATATGTAACAAGTTTCATGCTTGTGGAGCTTTTGCAAAATTTGTTTTAATTTCCTATGTTTTTTGGTAACTCTTATGATTAGTGATGTTTCAACACTTGGGTTTGAGTAATTTTGTCTATGTGTGGCGATGCACGCCACAATTTTCTCGCTATATTTTCTCCCTCCTTATTCCACCATTCTTCAACATTTTTGTTGCTCTGAGTTCCTTGTGTGATTCTGATTTATTTAAGACATTATTTAGACCCTAGGGTTTGTGATATAATAAATCCCAATCTTCCCTTTGTTGTCTCTACTGAACTCTCCCACCTCGTTCATGGCATCAGGCATAGTTCCTGTGGTGGGACCATCTCGCCTCGATTTCTTAGGTTCACACCATCGTCATGACCTCCTCAAGCGACCTAACAATCCTGGGTGTAGTGTGAATATGTGGAAGTTTACTTCCTATCCATGTTTCTTCTCCTCAAAACTAGAGGTCCATTGGAGGTTCTCACAGCCATTTTCTAACACAGTGTAGGTTCCTATTGAGCTCGTAGAAAGGTAATGAAACTCACACCTTCCTACTTTTTCTTCCCATACACTAAAACACAAAGTTTGAGTTTTGCTTAGTTTAAGCACCACCTCAGTTTAGATTGTCGTCATGCCTTCTTTAGTCTTATTCGCTAGATTTTTGATGAGTTGGATCCTCCGTGTCATTTTGAGTTTGAAAGGGATGTTTTTTTATTCTGTCTTATGGGCGATGAAGGATGCCGTCACGTTGATTCAACCCTATTTTAGGGCTCCATCTTGTGTATTTTCACATTTCAATCACATCTAAACATGTTAGAATGCAATTTAATTCCCTCAGTATGCATATTTCTATCAAATGCACTTATGGACATTCTTTGCATGTGTTTTAGGTACTTGGACCACGTTGGATGGATGAGTGAGATAGAGGGGTCTAAAGAAAACCCCAAAGCTTCCCTAACCTACCCTTGGTGGCCAAGAATCAACCCAAGCAAAGAAGTCCATGGATTTTAGAGAAAGGAGCTCAAAGTGCTACTGAAGACACCAACACAACCATGGCGCCAAGGAACGATCATGCTCACTAATGCAAGAATCACAGGTTGATTCCCACTTTTGACATGCTACAACAACTCCACTAAAATAGCCGTGCTACCTAGCACAGTCGTGCCAGGAAGCCAACAAAATGGTCATGCCAGCCATCACAACTGTGCTACCAAAGACCAGAATAGGCATACTGAAGAGAACAACCTCCACTCCACCTCACCCACCATGACTTTGCTACCCAACATGGCTGTTCTACCTAGCTTCCACATGGCCATGCTGCCCAGAATGGCCATGCTACCAAACCTCACTTTACCACCTCCAACTTGACATTTTTCACTTCTCACCACAGCCATTATTTTCTACCACAGTTGTTCTAACCTCCACCCACCGCGGCCGTGCTTCCCAACACGACTGTGCTGCCACCTAAAACCTAACGTTTCTACACTAAATTCCCAATAATACCCCCACTTACCCTAGTGCTTCCACAACCACCTATATATACACGGGTGGCGGCCACAACACTAGGTTAGATTCCTTAGACCCACTCCTTAGCTGCTTCTGGCATTCATTGCTATCCCCCTTGCATTAAAGACCTCCGCCTACCTCCCATCTCCCATTTCCACCTCATTTCCACCCAAAAACCCTAGTTTTCTAGGCTAATCACCACTAAACTACTTCCATTCATTCCATTTCCATCCTTAGAGGGAGGTGCACTAGCTTCTACAGAAAGGAGGTGAAGAAGAAGGGGACTTCTATGAGATACCATGATCTCCTACCTCTTTCTTCTCTTTTCTTTGCTCTTTTGGTTAGTTATGTGTAGCTAATCCCCTTGTGGTGGGCCGTTTGGGGGAAAACATGATACTTTGATAACATGTTGGGGGAAGACATTTTGTAAACTCTATGATTTTATGATATGATGATTGCTTGCTATTTATATCTCATTTCCGATGTTTCTACTTGTAGTTTGCATCTTAAAATATAAATTGCTTGTGTTTGTGTGCTTAAAGCCACCTAAGTCTAGGAGAAGATGGCATATGTGGGGTTGTCTTGGGAATTGCTCCTAGGTCCAATTAGTGGATCCCTAGCTAGCACCCCATCTCCCCTGACATATAGTCCTTCTCCTACTCCTAGGTGTGGGATCTAAGTAGCTAGTATATGGTTTATTGGTGCAATTTCCTTGAAGTTTGCTAAAATATAGGTGGTGTGTAATGTGAAGTGAAACATCCTCACATCTACTCCCCAATTGTACCTTTGTCTCCCAATTACACTAAGTAACCCTATGCTAGAAACCTAGATTAGTCAAATCTTAGTGAAATCTCACCTATACCTTAGGCTAATTAATAATGTAGGGTGATTTCTTAGCATTGGACTAGTTGTTTGGTTTAAGTGATCTAGAATGAATGATTATTGATTAAGCTTACTTGTTCTATCTTGCCCCCAATTGGAATCTTAGTGTCATTCCCAAATGGCCCCCTTATCTCTATTATTGCTAAAAACCTTCTTGCCTACTGTTAATGCTAGTATAGTTGCTTGTCTTAAATTCCTCTTAGTCAATTGCTAGATTTGATTGGTTAATCTTGTTAAGGTAGTTAGTTCCTCCTTTGCACTTGCATAACATAGCTAGTCGTAACTTATGTCCTTATTTGCTCTAGATCCTTAATTGCTACTATAGTGTAATCTCTTGCTTTTGCATAGTTAATTGTCTTGCCTAGCTTCTTAGTCTTAACTTGTTTAGGATACTTTAGGGTTTTTGGTAGTCTAGTTTCCTCTTTGTCTTTAATTGCTTGCAACATTAGAGTAATCAACCAAAATCACCTTCAAACCCTAAAAACCCTACACTCTGCTTTAGAAACATAGCCCACACTAACCTAGCTCTAGTACCCCCTCTATCCCAGTGGATCGACCCCTTTGCTTGCCTCTCACCTATACTATGACATGACCCCGTGCACTTGCGGGAGCATATTTTGGTATTATCAGTGAACATTGTCTGGGGATTTATAAATTCGAAAGATCACATGTATGTGGAACAGTTGCACCAAGATTTCTTGCATCGTTTCCAGGAATAGAAAGCACCATATCTACCTAGTAGTTGTGGTGCTGATTATCCCCTTTGGAACCATCTTTTACCAGTTTGTTTTGTTGCATTTGAGAAACACACCAAACTTTTTGGTGCCATTTCTAGGAGTAGAGGCACTCAGCCTAGCTAGTTAGTGTAGCTTAGCTTTTCCTACTTCCCTCACTATTACTATTCTTTATTTTTTTATTTACTCTTGCATACTTGCCTTCTAACTTGGCTCTTGTTGGTTGTTTGTGTATTTTGCAGGCGAAAACTATGCATGCTTGGTAGATGCTCTACTTCTACCACCTTGGTGCCCTTCGACCCCGAGATAGGTAGAAGAAGACGTCAACACCGACACAAGTAACACTGAGAATTTGAAATGGATGGCCCGAATGCTCAAATCCCTCCTGGGGGTGTTCGACAAAATCCTCCCAAGGGAGTTCCACAACAACCCAACTGCCCTCTCCATGACTACTTCACACCCAAGAACTACACCTCCTCAATTTACACTCTTATTGACCAAATTCCTGGTCAACATTTCTCCATCCCACCCACCCTTCTCAAACTCCTCCCCACTTACTATGAAATGGAGAATGAGAATCCCTACCACCACATAGATGCTTTCATAGAAACCTACTCCACATTCTGCACATCTGCCGCCATCGATGACTCAATATGAAGAACCCTTTTTTCCCTTTTACCTAAAGGTAAAAAGCAAAAGAGTGGTATATATCGAAGCCCGAGTTGATGACATGTGTGGCGGTGAAGAATGAGTTCCTCAAGAAATTGTACCCAATCTCCAAGTTGACTTAGATGCGAAGATGCATTACCTCCTTCACACAAAAAGAGAATGAACCCTTCCATGAAGCTTGGGAAAGGTTCTAAAAGCTATTTTGAGTCTGCCCTCACCACGAAGTCCCTTTATGGAAGTTAGTGAAGACCTTCTACACTGACCTTGTTGAGTTGAGACAAACTACTGTTGATTCTTCCTGTAGAGGTACATTCATGTCTAAGACCCCGGAGGAGTCTTGGCTCCTGGCTCCTCTTTGAGCATCTACCTGAGAACTCTCGCCATCGATCCTCAAGCAAGGGAGATCACCTTGCACGAACTGGGTTCCACCCCCTCCTCCTCGAGTTCCAGTCTGAGAGGAAATTAATCCTCAAATGATAAAGATCCTTGCCGACATGATGAACCTCATGAAGAATCAAGTTGGAGGTTCTACTAGTCATTCAACCATGACCATTGATTCATTGGAAGCCATAATTATCAAGTGTCACTGTCAAACTCCTACAACCCAGAATGGAGGAATCACCCCAATTTATCATGGAAACAATTAGGTGAAGATGGACAAGGGAAATCAAGGCCAAAGTGTAGCTCAAAGTTTTAAGATGAGGTGCTTGGGAGGCTAAGAAGCCTTGATGAAGTAAATAAAGATGTGTCCATTTTAGGGAAAAACATTAGCCTCCTTGATAAAAGACTTGATCAAATATCACTTTCACTTTCCCTCTGTGAAGAAGGAAGTCTTCCATCCCAACCCATGGCCAACCCAAACAATGATGGCGGTTATGTGAGCACTACTCAAGGTGCTTATGTCTCACCACAAGGCCAAGTACCCTCACTTCACCAATACCAAGGGCCAACCAACCCTTATGCTCGTCCACCTCCACATCCCCACTAAAATTCCAATACACTCCACCTCCACCTCACTTATACCAACAACCCCCTCCACTATATCAATCCCCTCTGTAACAACCACAACAACCACCTCCACAACAGTCCCCACAACAACCAACTTTCATTACCCAAAACCCAAATCCTCCTCACCAAAGACCACCACTGCCACCATCATCCTCACAAGCTCCTCCCTCTTCCCATGATCAAGTGAATATGGTGTCAGTCATATGGGAGAAGAAGGATACTCAAGATCTTGTGAAAGGGGAAGATAAAATGATCAAGGTTTGTGATGAGGATCCATTGCCGGAAGAATCTAGTGGAGATAGTAAGAGCATCATACATTCTGCTATTCCACTTTTTCTTGAGAGTGCCATGTGCATCAAAGTTCTTTCTACCCACTTTGGTAGTGAAGAAGTATCACCAAGTGTCCTACCATTGACGGAGAAGACAATATCTTGCTTTTCACTCCCATTGGAGGCCATGGGATCAGCTGTCCCACCCTTTCTTGGAAGTGTTGAAGACACTAGAGATCCAATTTTCCTATCATTCTGTGATGAGATCATATTTTCTACTCCACATGCTACTGAGATGGTAACACCTAATGCACCACCTTATTAGGAATTGATGAGGGTCCATACTCCTCCCAACAAGACAAGAATTACCGTGACACCCCCTTAAGGTCCACAACTTCTGCAGAATAGGTTGATTCAAGTGGTCAATAGTTCTTAGGAGACCCCTTGCCACAAGAGAAACATAGTACCTTGAAACAAAGGACGGTAGGTATCAAAACATTTCTTTCCTTGGTTAAGGATGTTTGCACGGGGAAGAGGAAAGTGGTACTATTTCCACCCAAAGAAATTATTTCTATAAAGTATGTGAACTTCATCTTGGATATCGACTTACCAGAGAAAAGGGACGATCCATGCACCCCTCTTATCACTTGCTATACCAAAGTACAACCCATCAAGCATGCTCTCCTAGATTTAGGTGCAAAAGCGAGCATGATGCCATTATACATATATTTATGGCTTGGCCTAAAAAAATGGAACCAATGGATTGTGTCTTACATTGGGTAATGGATCTAGGAGGAAACTGATGGGAATATTGCTAAAATGAGATTGTATCATTGGATAAAAGGATAAACATTGCATACCCAATTGACTTCTTGATCATGGAATTTGTTCCTATTGATGGAAAGGAATACATCATATTGGGAAGGCCTTTCTTGTCCACCATGAGTGCGGAGATCAATGTGCGTGCATGCACTTTGACAATCATACATAGAAGGAGGAAGATTGAATTCTTTATGTTCATTGAGGAAGAAAGATACATGTTGGGTGAAGAAGATCTAGGCACCTGCCTAGACTACCCTAATCCACTAGAATTATGAAGGGCCAATACATATTTTAGAATGTTGTGCACTCCATGGGATGAAGCCCATGTGATCAGAACTTTAGAGAGGATTACTTTTGAAGAGGAACGAGACATCTGGGGTATAGAAACTTGATGAAGAAAAAACAACAAGCATGACTGAAGGCTCTAAATTTATCACTAGTGGGAGGCAACCCACGTGGTTTGAGATTCTCAAACCTTGTTGTTTTGTCATACTTTTGTTTTTCCACGAAATACACACACACCATACTTGATGGTTTTAATGTTTCCAAATCATGTTAGAGAAGGGACCATGGAGAAAAGATGAGGCACGAAGGAGATAGCCAAAGGGAGGATCAAAATTGAAGAAAAGATTGAAAAACATTGAAGAAGCTACATGAAGAAGTCAGGAATGGCCGTGTTCCACAACACGACCGTGTTGCTTGTAAGCCAAAACACCCGTGCTGCTTAGCATGGCCGTGGTGGCCTACCCTGTTCACCTAATGGTCTCCTCTTCACATGGTAGTGGTCTTCCATGACTCCACACCATTTCCCTACTACTTTAAACGTCTATTTCATGCCGAGGACAACATGAATTAAAAGTTTGGAGCGGTAGGGCGATAAGCCTCTATTTTCCCACATTTTTCATCTAATAGTCCTCTTTCTACATTTTTGCAAGATGATCAAATAGTTTAACTAACTTTCATACTTATCTATCCTGACCTTATGTGTTTGCTTGCATTCATGCATACATGTAGTTCTTTTTCATGCATTTTTGAGTATTTTTTCAAAAAAATTTCTCCTCACCATTCCATCTCATGCATTGATTTTCATGTAGTTTTTGGCAATTTTTGTGTGTTTTAGTTAAAATTTGCTGCTTTATGCTTTAATTTACCTAAATGTAGGTTTACATGTGATTAAATGCAAATGGCACCGTTTTAGCCAATTTTGCCCAAATTGGGAACTCCTTGTCCAAGAAGCTTGTTTCAACTTAAATCTCTAAATTCTGAACTAAAAGTTGTTGATATTTGACAAATGAATGCCATATTCTTAGAGTTTATTTCTAAATGGTCATCACCTTTCTCAAGTTTGTGAATGTTTTGGTTGAATTGAGAATTGAGAAAACTATGAACACTTAGATCCTATCAAATCACATGATAGAAATATGAATCTCATGTTGTTCACTCATGTTGTGTGATATCATTTGATGAAGTGTTGGATTAGTTTTCATGTAGGAGATTTTGTGTTGAGAACTCCACTTATGACCCCTCTTTGACCAGACTCTTCTTTCATCATCTTCATACCCCTACGCCTCATGAAAGGATGCCTAAGTGCAACCATTTTGCCTTGGCCACCTCAAAAAGTTTGGGGCGAACATATCTACATCTCCTCACTTCACTCTCTCCACCATATGCCCTATCTACACTAAGGGAAAAAGCAAAGAAAAATAAAAGAAGAAAAGAAAGAGCAAAAAGAAAATAAAAGATGCTCATGTTTAAGAGAATCTAAATAAAAATGAGTGTTAAAACACTCCAATTTCTTACCGCAATCCTTTCTTCCATTTTCATACCCATTGAGCCAGGAAACATCAAACCTATCTCACTTCACCCTTTTATACAGCCACATGGGCCACTTGGTGTGGTTTGAAGCATAAGGTTGAATGCATGAAAGAGAAACAACACTCCTAGTCATCATTAATTAATGACATAATGAAACGATTCACCCAAAATCACATGAAGGACATATGGAAAGCTTGTGTGTTCTATGCTCTATATTCAAAGTTTGTATGCTCAATTCTCTTTTTATGATCAGATTGTGAATGTGGAGTGGAGAGAGGTGGAACACATGCACTCAGTCACTTTTAAGACCATTTAGTCAATAATCATCTTTTGCAATGCATTTATCATTCTTTATTGATTGAAAGAAACTGAATAGAGAGATGAAGTTGGATCATACTTGAGGACAAGTGTGTTTTAAGTCTTCTCCTACTTTTCTACCTGTAACTACTTTATTGACGACTGTTCTTTGGACCTGGATTCATCAGAAGCCATTATACTGACTGGACGAGTTTGACTATGTCCCAAGAACACCTTTAGAATCTGTTCTCAGGTGTGAGGATGAGAGAAACACAAGCTGGGGTTCTCGACTGGAGCTCGAGGAATGTTGTGCTACATGCAAGTGAAAGGAAGAAGATGGGACTTCATAGTTTCCGTAGTTTACCCCTCTCATTTCTTTACTACATTGTTTTGCTTTTAGGGGTAGTTTCATCTTTTCTCCATATACTTTTTTGAATGGCACAGAGTTGTGCACCTGGCCTACTCCAACTGGACAACTCCAATAAGGCCAACACAATGAGGTGCTCATCCTTGTAGATGAGCCTGCATATGTGGATTTGAAGAGTTTTCTGATTGGTTGAATTTTACGAAATTCATAATAAATCATTTATAACACAAAAAACAAAGAAAATATATTGGAATCATGGTTTTTGATTTATCAAATGATATTAGTTTTACCACATAAATCTAATATAATAAATATGTGGTTTTTTCAAGGATTTCTCTAATTGTTTTATACTTCTAAAATTCATAACTAATAATCTATTAGTAAAAAAACTAAAATATGCTATGATCTCAGAAAAATATAATATAAAAGATCACATGGTTTTGATAGCCTAATTCATTAATAGTAAAAGCTGATTTTTAGGGTTCATGTAAATGTAAACCTTACCCTAATCTCATAAATGCCTTTAATAGATTGCTTGTGGACTAAGATGGAATTAGATTTTGACCTTGTACATATGTAGATTCATGTGAGGTATGTGCATCCCTATTTATCATATTGAGAAATTACACACCTTTTATCTCTCTATCTTGGTCCTATGGACAATTAGCCTACATAATTTCTCTCTCTTCTGAGAATTTATTTCATGTGAAATATTCTATGTTGATTCTGATCTTGTAATCATCTTATTTTGTTGGATATTCTTATTGACTCTAAATTGTACTTCACTTCATGATGAACTCTAATTGTGGATATGAACTATTGTGTCCACTTTTCTGGTTGATCTTTTATATTGTCCATTTATGTGATGATAACCTCATTAATTATTATCTTGACTGTACTTCCACTTGCCTCTACATTTTGAAGGCTTTGTGATTTAGTATCCCTAGAGATGTATAAGTGCTTTGGTTATATTGAGTTATATGCACTTTATTTTGGGATGGAGGTTATGCGCCCCATACCTTGGGTTATGTGCCCATGTTATTTTGGGATCGTGGTTATGTGCCCCATACCTAAGTTTTGTGCCCACTTTATATTGGGAGTTTGGTTGTGTGTCTTACTCTATCAGGTTTTAAGGATATGAGCCTTATCCACCAGTATTTACTTACATTTCACTAGTGCTATGTATATCTCTCATGCATACATGTTGATTATTATTATTATTATTATTATTATTATTATTATGGGTTTTGGGCCTAAATTCTTTATTTGTACTTTTGTGGCACATCCTTTTATGTTTTATTAATGGCAAGTGCTTTTCTTGATTATCATCTTAGTCTAGTTCATTATTCTCTTGATATCCAATTGGTTAGTACTTTTCCTCTTCTATGCGAAGCCTTGTTATATTTGATGTCCTTTTTCCTAATGCTGCTCAACCCCGATTAATATGCTCATACTGACTTCTATGTTGACAACTTCTATTTTTGTCTTCTCTTCTAGGGTATTCTTCCAACCCAGGTATAGGACATGGAGAACATGACATGCAAACATGGACTTGGATTACATCGATGACTCTTAATGGGAGATAAACTTGAGAGAGCTTGATATCCCTCTACTTAGATCCTGATGTAGTTGTTTTTCATGTAACCCCCTTAATGGGAGAATATTTTGTAATCTTGTATAAGTTGAATGTAATCATAAAAAATATTATTCTACTATACTTTGATCTTTTTGTATACCATCGTTTGAGAAATGCAAAATTTACACCTATTCCATCGTACCTTATTAATGAGTTTGGAGTAGATGGTTTATTTCTCAAATTAAGTAGAGAGTGGATCCCCTCTTGAGTCCCACTCCTTACACCTAAGTATAGAACTGCTTCATCTCTTCAAACATGAGCTTGGCATTTTTATGCCACTTATATTTAACAAAAACATCATGCTCCATACATCCCTAGAGACAAGATAGTACTTGGCTATTTTCCATGATGCAATGCTTCATCGGGTTCTACAGGTGAATTCTCTTTGACAAATTTTCGTTTTCCATGTGGTTTTAAAAAAGGTAGAAATGACATTCATCCAGAGTAAATAACTATCACCATTGAGTTTAATAGCAGTGAAATGTGACATATAATTATAGATCATTGTATATTTTTAGCCATTGGAAAAAGAAAAGTATCATATTGAAGGCTTAATATAAGAATAAAGCATTTCTAAAATAAGCATAGAAGGAAATGTTCTACTAGAATGATCACGGTAGAAAAAACACTACCGAATAAGCATAAAAGGAAGAAACAAGGATAACACTACCATAATAAGTGTGGAAGGAAAAAATCAAATCACGGGAAAAGGTGCAGTGATGTGCATAAGACTAGATCATTAATTCAAGAAAAGACACTCAACCTTGTGGGATAGGGAATCCACATGGAGAAGAAAGAACAAAGAAAGAAATTTCTCCTTCACCAGTTTTGTACTGTATAAATTTGCACATGATCTTTTATTTTTTTTGTTATTTTATAATAAACTGATGAAAGGAACCACAAGTAGAAGAATAAGAGAGATAGTGGGAGAGGTGAAATCACATGGATAGGATCCAGTTTGACACAAAGATGGTAGAGGGCCTAAGGATGGCATCAAGTTGTAGTCCATCTCTATATGGGTACCACGACTACCACGTCACATGTGTGATGGCTGGTCACACACCTGGCACATCGACTACTGCTGGTGCAAGCCACACACAATGGCTACTGCGGGTGGGATGGCGATGACCTTCAACTCAAGTGGGTATAGTAGGGAGGAAATAGTGGGGTGTTGTTGTCCTCCAAGCTTGATGACTGCTTGGGAGAGAAAAAGAGAAGGGGAAGGGATGGGATGGATTAGGGTTAGGAAACTTTGTGTGATACCATATAGCAAGTAATAACCATATATTTAATACTTTGTAAAGATGTTATGTGTATCCTATATATAGGGATCCAGGGATACATGGATATGCTTTAGTTTTCATATGGAACCTTAGTTAAGTGTACTTACATAGAAATAAGCATTATAAATACAATGCCCCTATTCCCAACTAAAAGAATTAAGAAACAAATCACTGATAGTAATATAAATCATGGTAGATTTCTATTTCTTGTCGGTTACTTAACATTTGATCATTTGGGATAATATTTATAACAATGTGAAGATATTTAATGATACATTTTCTCTTTCATGGACTCCTACTTACTATGGTGAAAATTTTTGCTACCTTCCCCATCCACAACAATTGTACATTCTAATGATGTTGTTGTAATCATATTTATCAAACTTTATCAGACCACTTATCGGTAAAAGTCTCCTTCATCAAAATCATGTGATATCACATCATAAGCTTGCTCTCAGGCAGTTTTGGTTGTCATAAGTGCTTTATACATCTTCTCCTTTCTCTTTCTGCTAATGACTTATTATACAACAATAATAATTCTTACAATTCTAACAAAGTGATATAGCTTTAAATGATCATCTTTGGCAACACTAGTTATGATCACCTAAATACCACATGACATAAGCTAATTCTTCCACATTGATTATAATGGTAAACTATCCCATTCAAAAAAAATGCACAATCACTACCTTAGCCACAATGGATCCAAAAGCATGAATATATATATATATATTATATGTGTGTGTATGTATGTATATATATATATATATATATATATATATATATATATATATTATATGTGTGTGTATGTATGTATGTATATATATATATATATATATATATATATATATATATATATATATATATATATGGGCCCATATTTATTGCCCGCGCGGGTAGCTACCCGCCCACCCTTCCGACCACTTTTTTTCAAAAAATTTTTTCTTTATTGTAGAGGACTATTTTGTCTAGCTCTCCAAAAAAATTTGGTCAAAAATAATATCATTTGCCCCTCCAAAATCAAAAAACCCGTCCTTATATATATATATGATGTATATTTTGTACAGAGTTACTTTTTTGGCCAGCAAAGTTACTTTTTTGGCCACCATAGTTACTTTTTTGACAGCAGACTTACTTTTTTGGCTAGGAGAGTTACTTTTTTGGCTGTAGGGTAGCGAAAATCCAAGTTACCCGCGCGAGCAACAAATGAACGTCCTATATATATATATATATATATATATATATATACTAATACATATATGTGTGTGTGTGTGTTATATGTATATAACATCCATTCTTTGGCCGCCCTAAGGATTTATGTCTAAATATAAAATGTTGGATATATATCTCATAAAGTTTCTCCCTCAACACTAACTTTTATCCTACTCAAATATTGAAATGTTTCATGATAAGAAATGAAGTGAACTGTTGTCTTCTTCCTTATTAAATATACACAATTACAACTATTCTCAACATGCTATTTCTATCCATCCTTTCCATGGTCATTGCAAGGAAAAAATGCTCATCTGTGAATTTATTATAAACCATGCTTTGACATTTTTCTCATGATATTTCTTCTTAACTTGGGATGTCTTTATTTTTCAATCTTAAGGGAGGTTGCATATATCAACTTTCTTGAAATTTAAGGAGTATTCTCTTTAAATATACCCTTCAATTCCCATATATTCTTCTTCTTGATAGACTAGGGTTTAAGAAACCAATGTGCATATAAGCAGTGTGACTATGAGGCGTATGGAGTCTCTTCTTGCTGGCTCATGAAGGCTTCTTCAATAAGGTAGTCCTAGATGAGGAAACATGCCAAATTTCTTTAATTCTCATTTTGGTGCTACTTCCTAGCTTTTCAAAATTCTATACCCCTTTATTCCTTACATACATTTAAGTTAGGGCTAACCTACAACCCCAATGATGACCACCATTCAGATAAACTACTTTTAGAAAAACCTCAGAAACTTCTTTAGTTCTCATTTTGGTGCTACTTCCTAGATTTTCAATATCAAGCACCCCTTTATTCCTTACATACACTTGAGCTAGGGATAACCTACAACCCGGATGATGATCACAATTCAACTAATCTCCTTACATAAAAACCTCTGAAGGTGCAAAAGAAATAATAAAACCACAAACAACACATAGATCATAGTGATTTTCTTAATTTTTTGTACCAACTTTCTTACATGAACAAGATTGTCATATGAAATATCAGACAAAAATCTAGACCAACAAGATAAATAACACCATCCTATTGCTCATGTTAGCTGAAGACATGTGATAGTTCTTGCAACTGAGTCACAACTATGGATCAAGATAAATCATGATGAGTTGATTACATCATGTAATACATCATAATTAAAGAACTACATCAAGATGATACACATAAAATCCACAACTATACCATAAGCATAAAATATTGATTTAACAAACTCCTTGACCTAACTATTACATATGAAAGAAGGTAGAGCATGTTCTACAAAAATGTAGGCATCCATGGTTCCCACTTTTGCCCTTATCTACTTAGAGGAGAGGGAGTTGTTGTTGGTCATCGTGGCCCCTACTCCCCCTTAGGTGCTTTATCCTCATCCGAGCTAGGTTTTTGGCCTTCTTCTAGGTCTACCTATCTCCTCTCAAGCCTTTTTTGCCTCTATCTCATGCATGTAGTTTAACCTCTTGGTTTGTTTCCTGGTGCCTAGGTGGGGTGGGGTTTGGTTTGGGCTTCTGGGATTTATGGCGGTCTCACCCTTGGGGTGGGTCTTTGTGCTATTACGTCAAATATGGGATGTTGTGGGGCTTCTCTATTTCGCCAGATCTGGGATGTAGTGTGTGGGCATGGTGGGGGTGCTCCCTGCTAGGGAGGGGCTCTCTTCTTCCCCCTATCTGTCCACTTTAGCCTGTCTTGGCTTGGCGGGGACCAATGTTGCCAATGTCGATTGTTTCATAGGTACATGGGCTCTCAAGGGATCTTAACAGAGTGATTGAATCTCCCTACCTCTCCATTTGTTCCCCTTGCTACTTGAGCTTAGACTCAAGGGTTGGGGATGTGTGTTATGTTGGTTGTGATGATGGTGGTGGGTTTTCCCCGTGTTGTCCCCCCATATTTTCTTATCACAAGTTTCTTTCTACAATGGCGAGACAACAATGTTGGTGGAGTCTTGGTTTCTTACTACTGTACCCATGCTATCAATTACTTGTTTTTTTTATTTTTGTAGGTTTTTGTTTGTGTGGTCTGTGTTCAGTCATGCTGTTAGGTGTGTTTAACTTCCTTTTGTGTTTGAACGAGGCTTATACTTTTAGTTGTGCCTTCTTGTGCTTGGTAAGCAGCTTCCTTTGGCTTTATATGTGGAAGGGGGACTATGCCTAAGTAGACTTTTATTATGGTAGTGTCGGCCTTAGTAGTTGGGGTTTCCTTTATGCAAGTTTATCCCATGATCACGGAAGAATTCTGGTTGAAAGCTGCTTTGTCCAGCAAGGTGGGGAGGAATTCATAGAAAAGCGTCATATTCAGATCAAATCAGAATTATATATTGTCATTGAACCTCTTGCTACTATGTTACCGACATTGTTTGGAACTCTTATCTATGTATATCTTCTTCATCTAACAACTATTCTTACCTTAAAAAATTATGATGTCAAATCCTAGATCAAGGACTTGAGTGTGTTAGGACATCTATATTAACTACTCTGATGTCATCAAATTGGTCACTACCAGAATACTTAGGTGTATCTAAAAATTTCACCAAATTTAGCTGAGTTTTCTACCTTACTGAGTGGGTACCTGCCACTAGGAAATATACCCAAAAGATACTATACCCCATTTATACATTCTAAGATTTAGTTTAATGATGTAACATAGCATTAAGCATTATAAGTAAAATATCAAACTATGCAATTACATAGCTGATAGATATCATCACTTATTGTTAAGATGATAAGGTAGGTTCGTTAAACATTATTACTATACATATCTAAAATTTTAGTAAAAAAGGAATGCAAATTAACACAATCATCATTCACAAAAGGATATGAAATTATTAATTTGTAAACATGACAACTAAATCACTCACAAGTCAACTCACAGATCTACAACTAGGGCAAGGTTGTAGACAAGGGCCATCTATCCTTACCAAAACAACACATCAGAAGTACATTCGACTAGTGACTAAGGCCCAACACCTTCAAACATGGGGGAAAGGTTGTTTTTACGGCCCATGATCTCTCTCCAAACATTTAGGAATTGTGGCTAAGGTCTGACACTCCCCTTCTACCTAGAAGCTATGCCTAATACCCATCCTCTTCAATTAGAGGGTCAAGTGTTGTAGATAAGGATTAAAATTGCTCAGCAGAACCAACAACACAATATAAGAGTTGTGTACAAGGCCATTTTCACTTTCCAAACAACACAAGACATCATCAAAACATCACTACTCATTATCATGAGACTCCATATCAAATTCTATCTCACTCAACAATCATAATCATCTTCACAACATATTTCCATAATGATATCAAATTTATATATTAGGATTATGAGTGACGATTAGATGATTATAACACTAGGGAATCACATTTTTTCAATTGACATTCTTGATTCTTCATACATCAATCACCATCATGTATAGTAAATTATTTATTACTTCTTTATGATTATCAATTAACTACATGAACTTCACCATATATTGATAAGAAATTCACAAGAAGATGCATTTCAAAACACATTCATTGGATATTCAAAATTCTAAACAATTGACTATCTAGCATTCTAATTAGCTTTTATCAATAAATTGTGCATTATTCCCTATAATCTAATAATACATAACAATATCATGATGTTCATTGAAGAAATACTTTACTATACAATTGCTTATGTTATGTGTGAAAATCAAATACGGGTGAGGACCTCATTGAGACCCTCATAATTAATGCATCAAGGAATAGGGACCATTACATACCATGATACATCAATTGGGATTCACTTACAAGTTGTGGGTTCACAGTTCTTAGAAAGACATGAATTGTGGTTTATACTCCTTTTCTACAACTAGGTTACTAACTTGTCAAACACATAACCAACAAATATTAATTATCCATTAATCATATTATGGCCTAGAAACACATAATTTGGTAATTTAGGATGTAAGTTTCTAGGTCACATCTACACCCAAGAACTTGCTAGGTCAATCTAAAATCAATGAAAAACAAGCACCCCAAACAAACCAAAAATGACACCTCCAACCCCAAAATGTCCAAACTAGCCTAAGTAAGAAATAAAGGAGGAGACAAGATTAGGGTTCCATATATTTGGACTAAGGAGAGTTCGACCCTAGGTGTGTCCCAATGTCAACAAGAAGAAATTGACAGATACACTATGTACTCACCTCCTTTGAGTATATCATTGAATAAATCAACTTAAGTTAGCTCCAAGCAAGCTTTATTCCTCAAAACCCTAGGTTTCCCACCTAAATTTCTCCATGCAATTGATGTGGATGGAGATGATAAGATAAATCTTACATGTGAGGTTTGGGTGTATAAAACATACACTTGTTTTTTGAGAGAAATGACACATATACCCATGCATTATTGATTTGTTACCTCTCTAAGGCCAGTCAGGTCAACATCAACCTTACTCTGATCAACATACACACACTATAGTTGGCATCAACTCTAAAAGTCTAGTTTGTCTTAGGACACATCGTCTGTTCTTTTGGACCAACTAGCCACAAGTAAATGGCCAGCTCACAACCAAACTATAGCTACCCATGTCCAATTAAACCCATTATTATGAGGATGATGCGAGAGATATGTCAATCTAGCATACATGACTACATAAACAACATAAGCCATAAAACTATTCATTTTACTCCACAACATTTTAAAGAGTTTGGAAAAAACAAAAATATATTTTCCTCAAAGGATTTACATAGTATGGACATGAAATAAAGTATATATATATTTTGGAAGTAAATACCTTCTTAAGACAGATAAACTAGTTAAATTAGAATTTATGGAATGATTAATTATGTTGTGTAAAAGTTATTCTTTTTCTTTAACCTAAGTTTCCAACTTAGCTTGAATACATATAAAAATCATGTATCATCACACATAATGTATTAGTATGTAGGACACAAACTTCGATAAAAAATTGAACTTTTATGTAGGAACAAAAATGTGAGAGGGCAAACTCAATTGCTTCATTCTCATATTTTTTTAATTATAACTACAACTTGATGATTTGGTATGATTATTACTCAGATTTGAATGTTTGTCATACTATCACATCATATCTCAAACTTTCATTAGCTGGGATATCATGCTCCTAAAGCATGTTAAATCTGTCTGGTGGATTTATAGACTTACACACTGGTTTTTGTTAAGTTTATGAGTTTCATAGTGAATTTTTCTTTTTATGATGGGAAGTATTTTTCTCAAACACCCTAATCATGACTCAAAATCATGGCTGATATACCTTAGCTTCAAATGATAGCCATAGTAAATTTACAATTACAAGATATGAAACATGTGACCTAAACATTCAAATATCGCCCCTTCATGAAAACATGAGCTAGTTGTAAAGACTCAATAAATTGTATACATATAATGACCACATATCTTAATGATTCCTATGACTTCTAGAGTCCTTGAAATTGTGTATCTCAAACAAGAACAACATACATGCATTAAAACTTTCATATTAGAAAAATTGGAAATTATATGTTTGGGTTCAAGGTCTCGATATTTGGGTTTCATCAAACCATAATCGGGTTAGGGATAAGAGATTAGGGTAACTAGGGTCTGTAGGGTTTATTTGACTCAATATGAAAACCATAATATTAGATCTTATGTAAAAGGGTGAAACCTGAATTTCATTATTTTGGTAAAACATAGAAAAAGACCCCAATGACCATTAAAGACAAGCCAAAACCATAGGTGTATCACAAAACTATGTTTTGGATATGGGATATAGTATTTGATAGAAATATAGGTCATTACAATTAATTGTTTAGTCAAAATTTTGTTTTAAAACATGCTTTTGAACTCAAGATAAACTTAGGTGATGAAACTATTGTATTCAGAATCTACACTTATTATCAATTCCGAACATGTTTGGAAAATTTTGATCATCTTACAATGAACTATTTTTTTCTATAAATTGTCAGCAAATAGACAAATTAGAGGAGGTCACAAAGGCAACTAATAAACTAATCAATAAATAACATACAATAATTCTACAGATGTGATAAATTACCCTTTTTTCCTACACAATGTTATTAATACCATTATATGGCCATGTGAATAATGGCCATTTAGCCCATGGGGTTGTTTCTTCCTTGTCAAACTTGATGGAAACAACCATGGTGGTCAACCTTCTAGCCGACTTAGGTCTTCAAACCTTGGATATCTTTGTTGATGACCCCACTAACTTTCAGGGATGAATCCAAACATTCCAAGCCCTACAGGGATGCCTTATGTGGGGAGGGATGTGGGTTGAGGGTGGTGAGAAAAATATGAGGAAGAATAATAAGGAAATATTTTACTCAAAATGAAGCATGCTTGAGGTGCGGAAAAGGTTTGCACTGGCTTCACAAAGCTTCTTTGATGCTCACTGAGGTCTAGGGTTTTATGATTTTCCATCTCAACATCTGGCTTGAGAAATGTTGCATAAGGGGTTTGAGGAGATACAAGGTAAAAAAGGCACCACTTCTTGGTGCCTCAAATACTAATGATCATTGTTCATAGTACTTTTTATGGACTAATTTACTATGCTTATTGATCTAAAACTTATGTTTTGTACACATTTTATGCTTGAAATCACATAATTAGCATAATGCTTTATCTTTGTTGTCATTTTGACTAATGGAAGGTGTTTAAATGCCAAAATCACAACACTTTTATCATTCAGAACCAACACTACCTTCATCATAGACACTTGGTACTTAGAAGTCAAATTCAACATCACATAGAGAGATATGTTGTGCCATCATCATTGCATGTCATGTCATCCTCTAGGGCTCAAGCCTCCATTCTCAAAATAGGAGACTTCATGCCTTAGTGATAACACCCAAATCTACATGATAGTGTAGAGCATTTAACTATAGTTTTGTGTATATATGGGCCTTGATATGCCCAAATAACTTTAGATTCTTAGCTTTTTTATAATTTATTCCCTTTTCAGATATAGATACCCAACTAGTCAATTTTGCAACTTCTACGCACCAAATTAAGAAGACATCAAATTCTCAAAACTTGAGTCAATAAACAAAAAGACTCATATAGAATCTTGATTTTGGCCTAACAGAACCGATCAAATTTTGCATGGAACTGACCTAGTTCGTCCAACACAAGCTTTCCTTCAATTGTTTTGATTGACCTTCACCTCCATTGACAAGCGAACAATTGATAAGGTGAACCTGACCCTATTTATCTCAAATTAACTAGATTTTTCCATGATCAGCCTCATCGTCAAACATCCTTCATCAAATGTCTTTCGATGGACATCTATCAATAACATTTTCTAGTGGATATATACTGATGGCGAATACCAATGACACCAACTGATGGAACCCGCCATTGACTAATGGAAGCAACTAACGACCAATGCTACATACCTGACCCAATTTAAAACTATCCTAGGTTCACTATCACATGTTCATGAGTGATGAAACAAAACTAGGGTTGGCTCACCAACCCAACTTGGTTTTTCTCCGAACGTCCAACAATATCACTTAAGCACTACCTAACACTACAAATACTCTTCCTTGTCCATTGGGCCAAGGCTTCTTCCCTTTGGTCCCCACACATCTAACTTGAGTTCTAGGGCCTAAAATGGATATGGATCTCATCCTACACACATTCATATTGGTTTGCACATGTTTCTATCACTTTTCACCATTGTCAATCAACCATTGCTCTCCTCCACTTGTATCCATTGATTTCCATCCATTCAATCAATGTCCAAGGTCCACTCCACCTCCACTGACCTCTTTCTGAAGGTTTCAGCCATTATTTTCCTCCATCCAACTATCTTCAAGACAAATCTCGACATGTTTCACCTAAATTTGACCAAGTTTGCTTTGGCCGATCCACATAAGATGCTATTTAGGGAAGGCTTGATGAAGAATGAGGCTAAGGAGTCCAAAGTGTACGGAAGAAGACAACACAAAGGATGGGATCGAGCTAATGTATAGGCTAAGGAGTGAGAGTTATGTGGTAGCTTTGTACCCTCAAATTCACTAGATATGTAAAATCTCTAGTTTTTACCAAAGCAAAAGAACGAAAAACACCACCCACAAGTAGATTGGGTCTTATCTTAGTATAGTTAAGGACCAAATACAAAGAAAAACTTTAAGGACAATTTAATTTTTATTCTAGTTAAGAAAAAATAATTATAAATGTTTGATGAATGATTGCTGGTTGGCCAACTTTATTAACAAAGAAAAAATGATATCTTGCCAAAGATGTGGAAACTGAGTTGGTAAAGTTGAAGTTGTACAATCGAGAGGTGTAAGGTTCAAACCCAGGTGATGGGATGAATAAAAAATGATATCAAACTATGAACAAAATGATCTTTAACAATGATAAAATTACCATGGACATGATTTTCATCCACTATCTACATATATGCTCTATTGTATTGTATCACTCAATCATATGATTATTAGATTCGACCTAGGAAATTACATATCCTTTTGCAGAATGGAATTCAAAATGAAAGATTTCATTGTAGCCTTGAGGTCTCCTTACATACAAATCCCAAATCTATCGCTTCAGAGCATTGTTGCTGGTATTTCCCGAGAGCCAATCATATGATGGTTGCAATGGCACATCTTGTAATTGATTTGATTTTTTTATGAACCTAGCGTGCCTCTTCATTACTCTATCAAAATGGATATGTATAGTGCATATAGAAGAACCTGCCATAAAGGAAAAGGAAAATGAAAAAGAAAACTATACAAAGAGCTAACATCATTAAACTATATGCACAAAGTTTAACTATGTAGACTTTAAGTATCCAAAAGAGAAACGACCCAAATATCTTCAGGCTTTTTGTTTGAGAAGCCAAAGACACATCCATTCCTCTACAACCATATATAATGTAAAATTAAACCAGTTGCAATCTTCCCCTCCTTCTTCAGACAAAGAAGACCTTGCATCATCCAAGGTTCAGAACCATACTCAAGCAGAAAAGACTTCCAAATCCCCAACTGAAAGAACAATTGAAGAACAAATGGCAAATATCCCCTCCCTCTAGCTGACAAAGTATACATGTTGAAGCAAAAGAATAACCAACTCTTTTCAAATAGTCACAAGTAGGAATCTTATTAAGGAAACACTTCCAGAGAAAGAACAGACATCTCTTAGGGAAATTACCCTTCCAAACCCAATCAGACCAGATTTTTGTAGGGTTCTTCTTCCTCACTAACTCCCAACCATCCTTCGATTTAAAGGAAGTCTTACCTCTAAACTTCAGCTGATTAGCCTGCTCACTAAGTGGAGCCATATTGCATAACAAACTTTGGATCGCCTTCCCTCCTCTAATATCAAGAATCATCCAATACTTATCCAGCAAACAGGAACTGATCTTACAATTAGGGCCCATATCCATCCTTAAAACCATCTGATTGTCACAAACATCAATTAGATTTTTCTTGTTAGGGATCCACGGTTCTTTCTGAAACAAAAATCTTCACACCATCACCAACACAAAAAATTAATATGGCTTTTTAGATAATTCCTAGAGCCAAGAAGTCTCCTCCACACCCAGGAAGAGTTAGGTTTATACCCAACTGACCAAATAGATTCTTGTTTGATATATCATTCATACAGACACTTAACCCACAACGATTCTTTATTGTTAGCTACATCCCAAAATTTTTTAAGAATCCCAGTCATAGAACAATCTTCCACCAATCAGATCCCCAAACCACCCTCCACTTTAGGTTTAAAAAATACCTCCCAAGAAACTGTATGAAGATGATTCTGATTATCAGAGTCATTCCATATAAAGTTCCTGATAAGTTTTTCAATCTCCATAATAACTACCTTTGGAAGAGGGAAGGCCGAAGACCAGAAAATATGATAAATAGCAAAGGTGGAAATAACCAATTCGACACATCCTCTAAAAGAGAGTAATTTACCCTTCCAATAATCCAGTTTTCTCTTAATCTTGTCTATAATGGGTGAACACATTGCCTTGGTATACATCCTATGAATAATGGAAGTCCAATATATCTAACAGGTAAAGGCATCACCTCAATACCAAGGGATTCAGAAATGACATCATCCATGCCTAACACCCCTTTACTGAGAAACAACTGGCTTTTATAGGTATTGACTTTAAAACCAAAAATAGAACAGAACGTATTCAAAACATCAGCAACACTCTGAGCATTTGAAACATCAGCTTTGACAAACAAGAGAAGATCACCTGTGAAAACAATATGAGAGATACCTAGGTTTTCCGAAGCCCTCACGGGAAGAACCAAACCCTTCTTAACAAAGGACTCAATAATGGAGATGAGACCTTGCATTGCGATCACAAAAAGATAAGGGGATAGGGGATCCCCTTGTCTCCTCCCATTTGTAGCTTCAAAACAAGGAGAAGGTGACCCATTAATCAGAACTTGAAACAAAGTCAAGTTAAAACAAACCTGTACCCTGTCCAACCAATAGGGAGGAAGCCTCATCTTCTCCATAAGAAAAAGCACATAATCTGTTCTAACTATATCATATGCTTTAGAAAGATCTGCTTTAACACACATAATAGGAGGGCCATTAGACGTAGAAAACAAACTCAACAATTCATTGGCCAGAAGAATGGCATCACGAATGACTCTACCTTTAATGAAGGCCACTTAGTTTTTATCAATCAAAACAAGGAAAATATCTTGCAATCTATTAGCAAGAATCTTGGTGATAATCTTAACCATCAAGTTATAGAGAGATATGGGTTGAAAATCCTTCAAATTGGTAGCTCAAGGAATCTTGGGGATGAGGGTAATAAGCAATCTATTACATTCCCTCAATAGCTTTCCAGATTCAAAAAAATATAGAATAGATCTAGTAATATCCTGCCCAATGATAGGCCAACATGTCTTAAAAAACATTCCATTAAAACCATCCGAGCCATGGGTCTTATCAACATTTTAAATTCTTGATAACCAACTCAACCTCCTCCTTAGTCACCCATTATCTTAACTTCAGAACCTACAAATTAGAATGAGTAGGAATCTCTCACAAATCACACCAAGAAATATAGTTAGAAGGAGAAGAATTAAAGACCATTTTATAGTAATTCATGACATGCTCTCAAATAGAAGATGGTTCATTAATAACTCTATCCTCATCATGTAGAATATGAATTCCATTATAAATCCTGCTTTTAAGAGAGGTGTAGAAAAAAGACGAGTTCATGTCTCCTTCCCTTAGCCAGAGGACTCTTGAATTTTTTCCTAAGGAAAGAATCCTCTTACAAAATAGATTTATTTGCTTCCTTTCTCAGACCAACTAAAGAACATTGTAGACCAAGGTCATCGGGATGGACATCGACCTCTTTTTGCAAATCCAAGGCTTTGGCTCCCAATTCTTTTGCTTTCGATGAGAAGTTACCCACACATTCTTTGTTCCATTTAAGTAATGCTTCTTTCACATCAGTTTTTTTTCTTATGTACACTTTAAACATAGGATCCCCTACTGGAGAAGTACCATGCCACACATCCTTTACAACATTAAGGAACCCAGGTTGAGTAACCCAGGAATTGATGAAACAAAAAGGTGAGAATCTCTTCTTAGAAGTCTGAAGATGCACAATAAGAACACGATGGTCACTAATAAGGTAGGAGATGATCTCTCCCCACTTAGAAGGAAATATGCTCAGAAAATTAAGATTGCAGAAATCCCTATCTATCTTTGAGAAAGTACTGACCCCTTTCTTGCTATGGCTATTCTAGGTGAAAAAGGAGCCTTTTGTAGTAATTTCTATAAGACCAGTAGTGTCTAAGAAAGTGTCGAGTAATATAGGCCTTGTGAGGCCCGAGTCGAACTCAGGGAGACGTAGTCTCAGTGACTACTACTAACTATAGTGCGATCAGCTAAGCCGGTTGAAAATGTTGAATTGAGTTTTAACAAAGCAAAAGAAAATTAAGAGAAAATGAAAATGACTGTTTCGAATGTGTTTGAATTCCTTAGAATTAATAGTTTCACCACGGGGTCTCATTGTATATTATCTCTGCCGAATTAACATAAATTCCTACTTCTAACTTGGATAGAAAGCTTGTAGCTCGAATTTCTCACTCCCGTGATACAATTCACTACCTTAATTGAACCAATTCCATGTCTATGGTAATTTATTCTTAGTTTAGGTGCATTAATGAAAACTCTGGGTTCTTTCCACTACCCGTACGTCACCTATTCTAAGGAACGCGTAGGGAAGTGTACAAGTTATAGTTTTCTAACCGTTAATCCCCCTTCTGGAGTGATTATTGGTCTAATACCCTATATATGGTGATCAAGCAGTGATAAGTCATTCAAATCCACACTTATATATCTAGGAATTAAGAGAAAATTATACTAAATCATGTAAATAGTCAATACAATGATTCCCCGAGCTACTCCCAGGTCCTAAGGAAAAGAGGGGTTTAGCCCTGCATGGTTTTCAGTTGAAAATACATGGAAGGAGAGAAGAAAAACGTGGGAAACATGAAGGAGATTCATGTAACCCCTAGAAAGACAATGCTTCGAATGATCCTCCTCAAGAAACACGCGTTCTACAGTCTTTTGGTAGTAGAAATGTCTGTCAGAGGTGCTCGAATCGTACAGTTGCATCCTTTGTCTCTGTGCTCTCTCCCTCTCTTCTCTGGTCGTCGTGCGGTGCAAAAATCGATCCCCTTTAGGTCTGGCCATCCTCCCTTTTTGTCCTAGGTCACTTACAGTACCACATAACGTGGACCGTTGGATCTGGGTGGTCAGTTTAGATTGATGAATTCCGATAGAGTCGGTGGCACTGACGGTATCAGGCTCTGGTCGGTCCCTGACTGGGTCGGTACCATCGATTGGAATGTCAGAGGCACTGCGCTGCCATGAAAATTTTCCCTTCCTCTCTGATTCTATCTCGGTGGCACCGATCTGGGTGGTTGGTGGCACCAAATCCTCAATTATTTGAAAGTTCCTGAAAATGCATAGAGACCAGATATCAAGCTAAGAAATATATAAAATAATATAATTATGATGAAATAAGCATAGTTTGATGCACAAAGAGTATACAGGACAATTATCAAGATTCATGCACATATGATCAACAATATGACTAACAAATGCACAAAATAAATGTAAACTAGGCCTATAATAAGCGACTCAAAACCCATAAATCAAACTCCCCTAAGCTAAATCTTACTCGTCCTCGAACAACAATACCTTTGGATCTGATTGAGATAAGTCATCTAGAGGACAAAATGCATAAGATACATCAAAAAGTCTCCACCTTTCGGTCCTCCTTCTGACCTTTACTGACCACTGAACACTAACTGCCCTATAGACGACCAAAAATCTCTATCCAAGATGTCCACCCCACAATCAATGAGACACTATCAGTTAAAGTAGTTAATATGATAAAATCATTTGGTTCATACTTGATGCATCGTGTGATATCCTATCTACATTGCTCTTTATCTACCTACCATCTACATGAAAGCAGTTCTCCTGATAGAATAATGAGTCAGGAGATAATCATTTAAGTGGCCTACCAATAGGAGCAACAGGTGGTTGAAATAGGTGGCTGCAGAAGACTCATGAGCACATAAAATCATTCATGTAATCAAAAATCACAATGAACCTATGATGATGCATTTTTTAGAATTCTCCTAATGCCTAATCATTGTGGTGGAATGATGCATGCAACTATTATTTCATCTCAAGATAAGATAAAATATCTACAAAACTACATCATGTGCTAACTTTTCTTTATAATTGGGTAGAATTGTGCTTTTGAACTTTAAAAAATATTCATATATATATATTCATTTAATCCCCCTTTCAATCATGATAAAATTTCTTTGGGCTTCTAATTTCACTACACCTTTAATTTTGTAAGTGCCTTTTTTTCAAAGAATGGGCACAATCACTACCTAATTATTAAAAGAGAAGAAGTTAGACAAGATTTTATGCAAGAAGAAATGTAATGCTTATGCAACTATATGAACAAAGGTGTTATGCAACTAAATGACATGCACCATGATTTTGTTGTGCACGTATGATTTTCTATATATTTTTTATGTACTAATGCAGGAAAAAATAAACAACTATTATGCAGAATCTATTATGCAATGTAAATGCAATCAAGAGAAAGAATGACAACATGTGTTCAATCCTCTTATGGTGGAGTGTGAGTCAAAGGTATGCGGTGGATGAGATCACATGACTAAGAGACAAGACCTATAGGAAAAAATCATATGTCCCTCTCTAATGACCTGTGTACAGGGTAATCGAGGGGTTTCTTTCTTGAATTTTAATTTAAGGTCACATTAGTGTTTGATCAGTTTAGGCTCAACAATCCTTGTCAATCACTTTCTTAGACAAATTATATGGTCATTTATGCTCAAATGTCCTAAAGCTGACTTACTCAAGAACTTCCTCAGTTATGCGACTCGATTACTTGCAAGATAAGCTCATACAGAAAATTTATTATTTTTTCTTTATAAAGCACCCAACCCAGAGATTGATATTCTCAACTGAAACAATGCATTTAATTCTCCACATATTACACTAGATGGATTGTGGATCCTACATAGTAGAAAAACTAACAATAAAAACTACTCAAAATAAAATAGACAAAAAGATAAAATAAAATAAAATAAAAACTAAGATAGAAACTATTCCAGCACCCCCCAAGCTTGAATATGACTATGTCCTCATAGTCAATATCCCAACTTAAGGAGTGGAACAGTGATACCTGACTCAAAATGGTGGTGGCGGTGGCTGTGTGGGGTCCTTGGGAGGAAACATCCCCTGAAAGGTAGGATCGGATGGGGGTATGTCCGACGGCATTGGGTAACCTCCAAAATACCCCTGGCTCCAGTAATGATCAAAGAAAGGCTGTTGATAATTCTCCATCCGTTGCAGACACTGATGCATATTCTCTTGGTTGGCCAAGAGAAGGCATTCATTTTTAAAGATCGCCTGCTGGTTGCTATACAACCGACCTTGCACATCCTGAATGCCAGCCAGTGATTGGGTTTGTTGTTGTTGATGCGTCTGGATGTCTTGCAGCATAGTATACATACCCGTCTGGATGTAAGAATCCTATCCTTCTTGAGAGGGCAGAGGGGCAGAAGATGATGAGGCAGCATAATGGCGAGGACGCTTCCGCGGACCTACTCTATGTCTCACAGGAATGGTGGGATCCAGTTCGTCGTTGCTTCCCGCATCTTCCTCCTCAGCCTGAGCTTCTTGTTGTCCAACATTGTCATCATCACCCAGAGCCGGCCATTTATAGTGTCCAACTCCCTTAATGTTGAAGATGGGATCAGGAAGTCGATGCTTGTAGAAAGTATCATCGACCGAGCATGTGGCGTAGATGACATCATTGTCCATAGTGATGAGGCCAGACTACTTGAAATGAAGGTGGTCGATGTGTAGACTGGAGTTGAGCGGCTCCAGAGTAGAGAGATCAAGGCCCAAGTGAAAAGCAATGGGGGTGATAAGTCCCCCAAAGAGAATGGGCATAACCCGCATGACATTGCGCCTCACCGCAATAATGTGTTGGAGAAAGAATGATCCCCAATTGACCGACTCTCCCTCCATAAGTTGATATAGAAAATACAAGTCCAATCGAATCTTTGGATAGTCCACGTGGGTGCATATGAACCATCGATCAGTGTTGTCCACAGATCGGTGTTTCCTATGGTCGATGGTACCGACATGATGATCGAACCTTTTTTTTCCATCAGTGCATCGACGCACCCACCGAGCCTGAGACCTCATGCCGAGTTGGTGCCACCGACTTGGGTGTCGGTGGTACCGATGGCTCATTAGTTAACCACATTTGAGTTCTACACTTTCTTTAGAGATGTCGGTGGCACCAACGTAGATGTCAGTGGCACCGACTTTTATCAGCCACAATGCCTGTCTCTCTAACCCTGTCTCAATGCCATCGACATGGATGTTGGTGGCATCAACTCAGTCACAGGCTGCACACTCAACAAACGAATCATGGCATCATTTTTACATAAAAGTTTCAAAAACTAAGTACTAATAAAACAACTTAATGGAAATGAAAGAAACAAACATCCTAATGGTTGGGATACCTCCCAACAAGCGCCCTTGTTTAACGTCCTATGCTAGACAACTCCATTGTTGAGAATAATTAAGAGCAATAAGTTTAACCTCATGCTCCTTCCTCAAAAAATCTTCTCCAAAATAATGTTTCAATCTTTGACCATTGAACAAGTAGGATCTCTCTCCCTCTTTTATCCTAACCACTCCATGTAGAAACACCTCTTCTATGATGAATGGTCCACTCCACCTAGATCTCAATTTCTTGGGGTGAAATTTCAATCTTGAGTTAAAGAGCAACACACTCTCTCCCGGTAAAAAGACTCTCCTAGCTATATGGCGGTCATGAATTTGCTTAGTTCTTTCCTTGTACAATCTTGAGTTATCATAAGCATTCATTTGAATTTCATCAAGCTCATTCAACTCTAACATCCTTGTCTTTCCTTCTTCATCAAGATAAAAATTGAGCCTTCTCAACACCCAATGAGCTTTATGTTCTAATGCCACAGGAAGATGACACACTCAGCCATAGACTAACCTAAAGGGTGTGGTTTCTATGGGTGTCTTGTAGGCTGTCCTATAGGCCCATAGCGCATCAACTAACAAATCATTCCAATTCTTCCTACTAGATGACACCATCTTTTCAAGGATCTTTTTAATCTCATGATTGGAAACCTCTACTTGTCCTTGTGTTTGTGGGTGATATGGTGTACCCACGCGGTGCGTCACTCCATACTTGGTTAAAAGTGCCCCAAATTTCCTATTAGTGAAATGAGTTCCTCCATCGCTTATGATCATCCTTGGCACTCCAAATCTACAGAAAATGTGATCCTTAACAAATTTGCATAGGACATTTGCATCATTGGTTCGGGTTGGAATTGCTTCCACCCATTTTGACACATAATCTACAACCAACAAGATGTAAATGTTGGTGTTAGAGGACACAAAGGGTCCCATGAAATTAATACCCCAAAAATCAAAAACCTCTACTTCTTGAAACACATTCAAAGGCATCTCCTACCGCTTTGATATGTTACCAGACTACTGACATGCATCAGACCTACACACAAAGTTGTATGCATCTTTGAAAAGGGTCGGCCAATACAATTCGCTCTCTAACACCTTTGTGGATGTCCTACAACTAGCATGGTGTCCACCTTTAGGTAGTGTCTAACAATGCTTTAACACACTCTCATACTCACCTTCAGGTACACATCTCCTCAAAATTCCATCCTTGCACTGTTTCAACAAAATAGGATCATCCCAAAAGTAATAGCGCAAAGAATGAAAAAATCTTTTCTTTTCTTGATAACCCCAATCCACAGGAAATTCCTTACAAGCTAAATAATTCACAATATTAGCAAACCAAGGATCTTTTTTCTTAAGGGTGAACAACTACTCATTAGGGAAGGTCTCTAGAATGGGTATATTCATGTACTTCTCATCTACCCTCTCCAATAGAGATAGGTGATCAGCCACAACATTCTCTACCTCTGCTTTATCCTTGACCTCAATATCAAAATCCAGCAATAAAAGGATCCATCGAATCAATCTTAGTTTAGCATCCTTCTTCTGTATTAAGTACTTAATAGCCGCATGGTCTGTCCACACCACCACTTTTACTCCCACAAATATTTCCTAAATTTTTCAAAAGAAAAGACAACAACTAGAAATTCTTTTTCAGTTGTGGTGTAATTAAGTTGTGTGTCGTTATGTGTTTTAGATGCATAGTATATGAATGTAGGAACCTTGTCTAGGCATTGTCCCAACACCGCCCCCACAACATAGTCTGATGCATCACACATCATCTCAAATGGTTGGCTCCAATCTGGAGCCTACACAACTGGTGCGGATATGAGTTTTTCATTCAACATCTCAAAAGCCTTTAAACACCTCTCATCAAAATTGAATTCAACATCCTTTTCCAAAAGCTCAGACAATGGTTTAGCGATTTTTGAAAAATCTTTAATAAATCGGCGATAAAACCTGACGTGGCCTAGAAAGCTCCTACCTGCCTTCACTGATGTTGGTGGAGGGAGTTTTGAGAGCACTTCTATTTTAACCGAATCTACCTTCAATTCCTTGCTAGACACCTTGTGGCCTAACACTATGCCCTCGCTAACCATCATGTAACATTTTTCCCAATTAAGCACTAAATGAGTGTCTTCACATATCTGCAAGACCTTGTCCAAAATTTTCAAGCAATCATCAAAAGACGTCCCATAAGCCTAAAAATCGTCCATAAAAACCTCAAGACATCTTTCTACCATATCTGAAAAAATTGCCAACAGACACCTTTGCAAAGTCACGGGTGCATTGCAGAACCTGAAAGGCATGCGACAATATGCAAAGGTGCCATAAGGGCAGGTGAAGGTAGACTTCTCCTACTCCTTAGGCTCGATAGAAATCTAATTGTAGCCCGAATATCCGTCGAGAAAACAAAAATGGGAACGACCGACAAGTCGTTCCAAAATCTGATCAATGAACGGTAACAGAAAATGGTCCTTAAGTGTAGCAGTGTTCAACCTACGATAGTCAATGAAAATTTGCCATCTGGTCACTAATCTAGCGGTGATTTGCTCATTAGATGAATTAGTAGTGACAGTAATTCCCCCCTTTTTAGGCACTACCTGCGTCAGACTAACCCACAAAGAATCTGAAATAGCATAGATTATACCTACCGATAGTAGCTTTATTACCTCCTTCTTCACCACCTACGTCATAATTGGATTTAAGTGATGCTGAGGTTGAATGACCAGTTTCGCTCCTTCTTCTAGCCGAATCTTATCTTGACACAAGGTGGGAGAAATCCCCTTGATGTCGGCCACAAACCACCCAAAAACACCTCAGTGATTCTTTAACAGAGTGATCAACTATTCTTCTTCCAAGATACTCAAATGATGTCGATATGATGACTGGTAGCTTCTCCTCTACGGATAGAAAAGCATACTTTAGATGAGGCGGCAACGGCTTGAGCTCTAACTTGGGTGGGTTTAAAAGTGAAAAAACTAATGGCGGTGGTAGTGGTCCCAAATCCTCAAAATGCCTTGTATAATAACATGGCAACACCTTCAGAAGCCATGCACATTCCTCCAATGATCGATCCCGAACACAACCATCCATCATGTTCATTAGACACGCCTCTAAGGGAAGCTATGGATGGACCTGTAGTATGAACTCCTCTGCGTCATCATCCACAGTAGATAAACTCGCTTCCTCTTCTCTGTCATCCAGATATCCTACCGCCTTGGAAAGTGAGAGTACCTTGGTGTTCTCCATGATGTCCACAGCAAGTGTCCCCCTTTCCACCTTTGTCATAACATGTGCCATGTCCAAAAATGGTTTTCCCAAGAATAAAGAAATATTGTTATTCATGTGCTGCATCATATTGCATTGCTCCTAAGCATTGGATGACTTGGAATTATCCAACATTTTTATGTTGAACTTGTCGTCTTTAATTCCCATGGTCAAGCGACCTCTTCCCATCTCCAAGATCATGTCAGTTGTTGCTCGGAAGGGCCTTCCTAGAAGAAGCTCGTTGCCATGTCCATCTTGCATTTCCATCACTACAAAATATGTAGGAAAAACAAACTGGTCCACCTTGACAAGAACATCCTCGCAAATGCCATATGGTGAAACTACCAAGTTGTCTGTTAACTGAATCATTATACTACTCTTCCTTGATGTTTTGAGGCCAAGCTTCTTGGAAGTGGATAGGGGCATCAAGTTGATGCTAGCCCCTGAATCACAAAGTGCCTCACCAAACTTTGTCTTCCCGATGTAACATGTGATGTTGAAACAATTGAGGTCTTGCCTCTTTGGTGGAAGCATACGTAAGATGATGGCACTGACTTGTTCTCTTAGTACAACCACCTCAGAATCTGGGATCTTCCTCTTCTTGTTGATGATATCTTTTATAAACTTCCCATAAGAGGGTATTTGTTCAATTACTTCAATCAATGGTATATTTACAGAAAGCTTCCTAAAGCTTTCCAGAAACTTCTTGAATTGTTGATCCATCTTTGTTTCCTTTAAGCTATTAGGATATGGAAATGATACCATCTGTGTCCTCTGATGTGGTGGCACATATGACGTCCTCTTTTCCACCTCTCTTTATTGAGTTTGCTCCTCCCCTGCATTTCCTGCCTCAAGTTCTGCTTGCTCCTGCTCTGCCACTAAGTCTCCACTATCAATAGGCTTGATCACCTTAGTCTTCTTAGGGTGTGGGGTTAATGTCTTCTTCCCACTTCTCAGTAGTATGGCTTTGACCTACTAGTTCCCCATTGGAGTGTCAGTATTAACTGGAAACACCTGCTGAGAAGGTTTTTTCAAAGCCGCCACATCTACTTCTAGTTGAGACAAAGTTGTCTCAAAGCTCCTCATCTGGGCCCCTTGGTTCTGGAGATCACGCTGGAAATTGTTTATCAGTTGCTCATTTTGCTTCACTATGCGGTTGAGAATTTCATTTGTGGTCTCCTCTGTTGTAGGTCACTATTGCTGGTTATTCCTTTGATGATGTTGTTGATTGGGGTCCAATAGGAAATTATTTGGATCCTTCCATGAGAATTTGGGATCCTTCCTTCATGTATATTCATTGTTCCTATAGCCTTGCTGCTGCACATACTTCACTTGGCCTTCTTCATCTGATGAATTATTATCCTTCTCCAGCAGCTTCTTTGCTATCAAGTCTAGCTTTTCATTCAAGGATGTGATGACTTTGGATTCCCCTATGCTCTTGATCTTCTCTGGATTGTCTCTGTCATTACCTCATACCTGATTCTTCTCCATGTTCTTCAAAATATCCTAAGATGTTGAGGGTGGGTTATTCAGAAAGAACCCCGAGCCTGCACTATCCAAAGTAGTCCGTTCGCTTTTTCGCAGCCCAAAATAGAACATCTTCACTTGATTTTCTAAATCTATCCCATGGTGCGAATCCTTCCTGAGCATGATATGAAAGTGCTCCCACACCTTAGAATAAGATTCAGATGCATGTTTCTTGAAGTTGTGGATATTCTTAATCAACTCATTTGTTTTCTCTAGAGGAAAATATCTTTCAAAGAATTCTTCGACCATTTCATCCCATGTCTTGATTGACACTTTTGGTAGATTCTGCAGCCATTCCTTTGCCTTATCAACCAGCGATGATGGAAACTGCTTTAGATAGATGGCGGTTTGAGGAAACTTGTCGACTTTGACCATGTCACTGATTTCCACAAAATTCCTAATATGCGCCACTGGATCTTCATGAGTGTTCCCATAGAATGCTTGTAACTTGACTAGTGCGATCAAACCCGGATCAATCTTGTACTGAGCTACATTCAAATGTTGCTTTTTGATCGACCCTATTTGTGTAGATGAAGAGGATGCCTTTATCCTCTCCCAGATGGTCCTCTCTGCTCCTGGATTTCCGTCCCCCATCGCTCGTCGCCTGGGTGACATTGGTATGCCTTCTAATGAAGTTGTTTGGATAGGAGCCTCAACAATGAGTGGAACCTCAGGTGTAGCTTCTCCGTAGTCTGTGGTTCTCGTTGTCACCATACACTAGTACCTAAAAAACTAAAAATAATTAGCAAAGTTCCCTAAAGAGAAAATTCAATATATGAATATGATATAAATATTTTTTTTAATTAAATTGCACAAAAATTAAAAAGTAGCCTAGAGTGGCTGACTACAACACTCGTAGTGCTGAGACATCACCGTCTCCCCGACAACGGTGCCAAAAACTTGACACGTCAAACTGTGCATATAAACGCAAGTGTACGCGTCGAGTAATATAGGCCTTGTGAGTCCCGAGTCAAACTCAGGGAGACGTAGTCTCAGTGATTACTACTAACTACAGTATGACTAGCTAAGCCAGTTGAAAATGTTGAATTGAGTTTTAATGAAGCAAAAGAAAATTAAGAGAAAATGAAAACGGTTGATTCGAATGTGGTTGAATTCCTTAGAATTACCAGTTTCACCATGGGGTCTCGTTGCATATTATCTCTACCGAATTAATATAAATTCCTACTTCTAACATGGATAGAAAGCCTGTAGCTCAAATTGCTCGCTCCTGCGATATAATTCACTACCTAAATATATGCCAATTCTATGTCTATGGTAATTTATTCTTAGTTTAGGTGCATTAATGAAAACTTTGGGTTCTTTTCACTACCCGTACGTCACCTATTCCAAGGAACGTGTAGGGAAGTGTACATGTTATGGTTTTACTGTTAATCCCCCTTCCAGAGTGATTATTGGTCTAATACCCTATCAATGGTGATCAAGCAATGATAAGTCATTCAAATCCACACTTATATATCCAAGAATAAAGAGAAACTTATACTAAATCATGTAAATAGTCAATACAATGATTCCCCGGGCTACTCCCGGGTCCTGAGGAAAAGAGGGGTTTAGCCCCGCTTGGTTTTCAGTTGAAAATACATGGAAGGAGAGAAGAAAAACATGGGAAACATGAAGGAGATTCGTGTAACCCCTAGAAATACGATGCTATGGATGATCGTCCTCGAGAAACACACGTTCTGTAGTCTTCCGATAGTAGAAACGTCCGTCAGAGGTGCTCGAATCGTTCAATTGTCGTCCTTCATCTCCGTGCTCTCTCCCTCTCTTCTCTGGCCATCGTGCGGTGCAAAAACTGATCCCCTTTAGGTCTGGACATCCTCCCTTTTCATCCTAGGTCACTTACGGTACCACATAACATGGACCGTTGCATCTGGGTGGCCAGTTTAGATTGCTGAATTCCGATAGAGTTGGTGGCACTGACTTGGTGGTCGGTGGCACCGACGATATCAGGCTCTGGTCGGTCCCTGGATGGGTCGGTACCATTGACTCGAATGTTAGTGGCACCGAGCTACAATGAAAATTTTCCCTTCCTCTCTAATGCTATCTCAATGGCTGACTCCTCAATTATTTGAAAGTTCCTAAAAATGCACAGAGACCAGGTATCAAGTCGAGAAATATATAAAATAATATAATTATGATGAAATAAGCATAGTTTGATGCACAAAGAGTATACAAGCCAATTATCAAGATTCATGCACATATGATCAATAAATTGACTAACAAATGCACAAAACAAATGTAAACTAGGCCTGTAATAAGCAACTCAAAACCCGTACATCAGTCACTCATACTCTTGGATGAGGGTAGTTGTTTCCCTAACTTATCATTACTAAATCTCACAACGCTAAAATCTCCCAAGACACACCACACATATAAAGAAGAAGTGCAAACCATATTCAGGGAATCCCAAAGAACCGTCCTATCAAAATCTCTATTTGCTCCATAGATAGCAGAAAAAAAACCTAACACGTTGACTTTCAATACATACATCACAATGTATAATTTGTTCATTATTAAGGGCTTTACTAATCAGAATATATGGATCACTCCACATGATTATGATACACATATAAGAATAATAATCAACATTTGTTATATAACTTGCACCTGACCACACTGAGTTGATAACAAAATCAACCTCTTCCTTTGTGGTTCTTGATTCAAGAATGATGTCGATATCAACTTTTATTCTCAAAATCTCATTTCGAATGCGAGAGATTTTATTATGGATCCCTCTCACATTCCAAGAAATAATGAAGAATGACTTATCCATTTGGAATAGAAATGGATGGAACACCCACATTCCTTGATGAACTCTCACCCTCATTGAAGTTTGCTAGCAATGAAAACTTGTTTGGGGAAAGATGAATGTTACATACTACAAAAATGGCTTATGCATCACTCTCGAAAGGGACTTGGATTTCCTTGTCTGAGTTTCCCATTTAGGGAATGGAACTGGTGTTACATGATTATTAGCCTACTTTCCCTTAAAAGACAGGGAACTTGCAGTTAGCATCAAATTGACACCCCTATTCTCAGTGATTTCAGAATTAAGATTGATATCCTCAAAAGCATCACTAAACACTTATGGTTCATCTTCTGAAACATCAACCCTGGTATTTTTAGGAAGCCAAACTTATTTCCTAGTATTTCTAACCACTCTAGGATGAGTAACAACCTTCGAGTTCCTAAGGCATAAATAAGATTCATGACCAAAATAACCACAACCCATGCATTTATCAGGAACCCATTCATACTCAAACTAAATTTTATCCACTTGCCCATCATCACTCTGAATCTCTAGTTCCTTCGAGAAAGAGAAGTCCATTGAGATAAGGACCTGAAGCCATGTATACTCCAATATCGTGAACTCTAGAGTGAGTTGGTCAGTACGCGTTGGCTTCCCTAGATAAGAATCAATCTTCATAAACATTTTGTCATCCCAAAGTTCGAGTGGAAGATCATGTATCTTTTTCCAGATTGGGATCTCAGTGATCTTGAGCTTCTCCATAGGTTCACCTTGCTCCCACTTTTTAATTAACATAGGTTTCCCTAAAATAAACCAGGGGCTGTCGTCTAAAGAAACTGCAAGATCATCATCATTTGAGAACATATAATTGAAGAACCCCCTTCTTCTCGATCTAATTTCTATCAAGCCTATAGTCTTCCACAATTGAGCTAGATAACGAACGACCAGTGTGGATTCAACCCCACAATGTACCCAGCTGTTGTTCTACTCCATCTCTTTAGGTTTCTATCAGTAATGCTGTTGGAGTAAAGAAGCTTCCCATCAACAATTTCCACATCCATTTTCTCAAATCTAGTCTGAGTCATCTCAGTGTTATTTGTAACTAGATCGGCCCAAAATTTTGCCTCCAATGAAACACAAATCGACGGAGAAGGGCCCCCCCAACATCACACTCTTTCTCAGATCTCTTACCTTAGCAATGTTCCCCAAATCATAATCTCCATATGCAAGGGTTACATCTGACAATCCCTTAGACTGTGTCACCACCTCCGGAATCACCCTCAGAATTGCCCTCCGAATCGCCCTAGTGTCCTGAGCAGTCATGGCTTTCACCACAATCTAATTAGTTTACAGAACATAATTGATTTGATTATTAATAAAGGAAATTTTGATTATTATGCTTGTTTTAATATGAGATAATCAATAAGTATTACAATGTCCTAAAAATGTATGACTCAATCACATGTGCTTTTAGGTTGAGGACCTGAATATGAGATCATGTGTATCTTAAGAGTATACATTCTTGTCTGAGTCCCTAGATAGAAATTGTTGTGGATATTAGGACAATAATAATACATTAAAACCAATATGTGTGTTGATTGATGACTATGTCTCATTAGTCATGATATTGGATACCAAATAAAACACATAGGTACTTGTTATGAACAAGTGCACTGGACAAACCCACTTCACATGTGATACATGGAAGCCAACAATGGGAGTGAGAACCACATCTCAATGTGACACTAGTGATTGTGGTCCTTAGACCCGATGTCACTACAATGACCACATGTTGTTCAGTGTGCTTTAACACTACTCAATATGGACTTGAATAAGGGTTTTTATACAAGTAGTTCTTTGATGCATTATGATGCATGTATATTACTATGATGGATAGAGATGGAATTTTTCCTGCCCATTGGAGTGATATCCTGGCCACTTGATGAGTGAGACTATGAAATGCATGACCATGTTAGTGTGAGTCGATATATGATATTGAGATCATATGTATATCTAGTAGTCTACTCTAGATCAAGAAACAAAAATTGAAAATTAAGAGCATGGAATTTACATGCCTCAAATTTAATATGGACATTAGAGATGAAGGGATAATACAATCATTGTAATATTGGTCGTAGTACTAGGTTTAAGTTTTTCTCCAACCTATCCAATTACTTGGGGCGATGAAATCTTGCTAGATACCAATAATTGCTTGTGAGGTTGTAATTTGATTATGTACATCACTACTAATGTAGTGGAGCCTATAGGGTAACACACATAGGATGCACTGGAACATGACTATAATTGTGGAAATGATTGGAAATGTTCCAAGTTACATTGATTTCTAAATGTTTAGATAATTAATCAGAACAATATTAAAATATAATCAAATAGTATTGGCTAAAATATTTAACCCAATTGATTGGATCCAAATTATTAACTCATGTGATGAGTTGACCAACTAATCTCAAATGATTGGTTGGAGTCACTAATTTAGTGATTAATTAGATAATTGACCAATGTGGTTAATTGATCAATTAAATTGATTAATTGATTGATATATTAATGAAATGATTATAGAATATTTTAAGTGCTTGTTTGGCTATGCACGAGCAGTCCACTTTAAATACAATCGTCACCTTTTTGTTTCCCAGGGTTTTGGCAACCCTACTTCCTTGCCTCTCCTATTTAAAGGGGCATGGCATTCAGAACACATAGACACACTCTTATATGTGAATCCTAGCCCTCATCATCTCTGAGAGAGATATAGAGAATAGGAGAATGGGTATGACACTAGGATGTCACCAATAAGGGTTTATTCCTTCTCCATCATCTTAATCAACATGAAAAGGAGCTCCAATTCATCCACATGGACTACATAGAGATGCAGGTGCCATGTGACTGTGTTCAGAGGACAACTTCAAGGATTGTTTATACACACAAGGAGTGACACACAACACTACGCAAGGAGGACATCTTGGACGTACTCCACGACAAGGTATACCTCATGAACACTCTTTCTAAAGACATTGTTGTCGATCATATCTGCTTGTTGGAAACATTGAGTTTTTTTATTATTGTTCCAATGATTTTTTTGCCTCCATACTTCCTAATAGGAACATCCTTCCATGATCATATTTGGAGTTCAAAAAATATTAACTAATACTCCAATCCTAAGTTTTAATGTATCTATGCTTAGAATTGCAATAGACATGAAAGTTGCATAGCTAATCCATAGAACATGCCTTAAACAATTAATCAAAAATCCAACAGTTCAACAATCGACAATTCACAATACAAGATTACACTATGAGTAGTGGGGATACTCCCTGTACCCAAGTAACAATATACTCTCTACTCATGTTCATAATACAAGAGGAAAAAGAGAATAAGTACAAGCTCATGAAGAAGATATCATCATGGAGGAGAGTGTTTGTTGTCTTCTTCACAACTCCTCAAACAACTAGTGGAATCTACGACCACATTTGCTAGTAGAGAGCATATCCACATCAAGCAATAAACATCCCTCAAGTATTTTAATAGCTTGCCCCCATTGTTTGAAGTTGATTCAACATCATCTGCGTCAAGCAGTCAACATCCCTCGAGTGTTATTATAGCATGCCCCATGGCAACTTGTTACATATTTGCAACATATGTGAGTTGGGTGACTATAGGGGCCATTTGACCATTTGGAAGTGGTCGTTAAATATATTACTTTTTTTTGGGATATTTGGGATCCCTTTTCCAATTCATTTTGAATCACTCAATTCTAACATGGGATGTGAAATCTAGAGTTGTTTTGGTGTAGGATACAATGTCCAATTGGTTGACTGATTGGCTAGTCAGTCGATCAGTTGTTTGAAGTTGAGGCATTTGGTTACCAACCTGATAACTTATAAGTGGCTGGGGTGACTGAGTGGTTTAATTTCTCTATTGTGTGAGATGAATTTTGAGTTGGGTGACTCACTACTCAATCTGATTGACTGGTCTGTAGTTGATGTTGCACTCTAATTCACCAACCGAGTCACTAGAGAGTGAACCAACCGACTGTCATGTCCTTTAGGTTCATGTCAATTTCTCTGCTTGGAAAATCGGGTGATAGGGGTCTCCAAGTGGTTGACTCACTCTGCCTCTCCTAGTTGAGTAAGTATGTGATCCAACCGATCAATTGGGTGATCCATTCTCCCAATTGGGGGTCCAATATGTGGTGAATTACTAGATAGACAAGTGACAATCATTCCAATGCTCAGAGAAGGGAGGTGATAATATAAAATCTTGGTAATTTCTTCGGATTTCGTGGATGTATACTGAGTTATCTATTCTACTTGTATCAATATACAAATACTATAATAAAAATTCATTAAATACAAAATACATTGCATGAACTGCTAAAAACTTAATGCAAGTACAATATGAAATAAAATGCAATAGAAACATGGAAAACCAAACTATATAATGCAACTAAAAATATGATGAGTAGAGATTCATCAAAAAAATATTTAGCTTGAATGTTTCTTATCCTCGATTAATACAAAATTTAGTACCACTCTTCAAATAAATAATTTCTATGAATGTACATGCCTCATACTCACATCATGCAAGAATCCCTGCCATCATATGGCCAAGATACCCAATCCCCTGAGATCCCAGAACATGACTTTTCGTATACTCATTCCCAAATTTGCATCACAATGCTACTTTCTTTCCACAATCCCCATACTAGATATGTCAAAGGATTTTATGAGAAGTTGAGTAATCTTGAAAAAGCACAAGTATGAACACAATACAACATTGGGGGCATGTCAAATGGATATTGAAAAATCATGTACCACGTTCCTAGGTGGAAGATGGAGTCAATGGAGGTATGGAATTAAGAATTCACATCTCCCCTCTATTTGACTTGACATTGCATTTATTTTTTCAAATACATATATTGCAACACTTTGTGCTTTTTGCACACATTGACATCTTTTCTTTATTTTTGGTGATACACCTATTACATAGAGAGGGGTGTGAAAGAAGTGAATATGGAGGGAGATGTGTGGTGTGCCACCTTGAGCTTAGGGTTTCACGTTTTTATTATTTTTCATTTAATTTTATGGGTGGGAGGTAAGAACATAATTAGTATAGAAGAGGGTATGAGTCATGTGAAAAACTTGTTGTTACGATGAAATACATTTCTCTAATTCAATACACCCAAATAATGTCATGATAAGAATATACATGCCTTTTTTGTAGATATGATTCAAAACATCATTTTTTATCCCTATTTGGTTCCTCTAACACCTTCCATCCTTTCTAGGGAACATGATGCTTATATATTGGCAAGAAAGAATGATTTCTAACCATTGGCATGCTTTTAGAAATAGTTACATCAATGATTTACTTTGAATAAGAGGGATTGAATGACAAATTCTAAATACAATCAAAAAATGAATGTAAACTAAGACAACTAGATAATGGCTTCAACAAACATTACAAAAACTAGAAATGAGATTACTTCTAAGATTCATGCAATGAAAACTAACCAAATGCAAATGAAACATGAAAATTTAAGATGTTGAATTAAAAACAAGAATTTAAAATAGATTGGTGTGGGTGGAAAGGAGTATGTACTACCCAACCTCCACCTTGAGCTTCTAGATTTTCTGATTCTTAAGCAAACAGTAAATTAAAGATGGATGGGAAGAATTTCTCGATGCTCTTCTAGATGTCCATAGACATGGAAACACAAAGAAGGTCCAGTTGAAAGGAATCTACTCAAGGGTGGAACCTTGGAAATGATAGCTCCATGGTGAAATATTTAACTGGGTGATTGTGGCAACTCAAATGGACATTGAGGATGCTTGAATAGATGTTGCTTTTCACCCTCAATCTATCCAACATGATGCACAAATATTCCTCCATAAGTGGAGGTAGTGTATTTGCTACATGTAGATCTACAAGAAGTGGTACAAAGTAGGAGTGGTGCCTCTCCGGTGGCCAAAGGTTCTGCTCATTTGTGAAGATTAGAGATGGACTACCCTCTTTTTTGATTAATGTTGTACACAGTAAATCCTCTATTGGTGATGCCAATTGTGTTCAAGTGGAGGATGGTTTTGGATTTGCATGTAGAATATGTGGATTTGCATGTAGAATATGTGGTGATGTCATATGAGCAACTGTCTCGTCTATAAAGTAAGCTTGGCAAATGTTTTTATGTAGTTGTGCATCCTCCTAGTCATATGCCGAATCTACATCAAAATCAATAGAAGTGGTGGGGTCCTTCACACTCAACATGAGGATATGGATCCTCTATGTGGAACTATAAGGAGGGTGGAAGCACCCCCTTACTAAAAGAAATTTGAAGAATTAACATCCATTCCAAACACACTCAAAGGTATGTTGACTAGGTATAAATTTTCCAAATTTATTATAATGGTATGCAAAAGACCAAAGTGTAGCAGCAGAATATAAAAAATTGATTATATTCAACTTTCATAAAAGATTACACAAGTACATCACAATCTCCCATTAGGGTTTACAACAAGATACAAAAAAAAGGATCTAGATAAAGGGAAGTATAAACTACTTCAAATCTTATCTCTAAATCAAAATCTCTAAGAGCTAGGTTCATGTTGGAAGCCATGCTCTCCTTGTTCATGTTCAACACCTCGATCTAAACCTGGGTGGTTGGGAAAACACCCAGAAAAAGGTAAAGGAAAAGAAAGTATGTGTCAACAAATATGAATAGGATATCAAGGAAAATAAAACATGTAAATAAAGGCTAGTTTTCATCATAAGATGAAGATTTCAAGAGTATGAGGCTATATTCAAAAGAAACTTGCCATTAAAAATTATATTAAAAAGTATTTGCATGTAACATAATTATGTCTACCTAACTAAGTAGGTTTGAGGCACCTACCAGACCTCTAACCTATAGGTGAGGGGAGAATAAGACATTCCCAGTCACCTACAAAATTATATAGGGGAGAATAAAAACATTCCCTAGGGTTATTAAATACATGCCCTCTGTGGGTGGTTGTACATAAGTACCGCTACTTTTAATTAAATAGAACATAAATCTACATGCTAGAAAAGTAATCATGGCAAAAGTAGTCATAATATTGAATAAGAATAGTAGTGGGGTATAAGACCCAAACAAGAAGAAATCATAATCTGATTTGAGGCATGAACAACATTAGGATTCAAGAATAGAATATTTAGGGTTCATTTAAGCCTCATTAGGGAAATATAGGGTTTGGTTGCAATTATCCCAACATAGGGTGTAAGGAATATACATACCTCTCTTACTGATATGAATTACTAACTTTCACCACTTTAATTGAGTCCAAGTTCCACTTCGCCTATTTTCAATGTATTAATATGTATTAGAGTACATAGTGCACATTAATGTATAGAAACCCTAATTTCATATATTTTTAGAAAAAGTCAGATTTAGATTTTGAAAATATCACCAATGAAATTATTAGGTTCTCCTTATGAAGAAAACATATTTTTATGTAAATAATGGAGTTATGACGATTAAGATGTAATTTTTATGGATTTTATGCATTAAATTCATTTTAAAAAAATCACCCTTCGTCAAACCATGAAATCAGACCTTGAAAATATTTTTATTATATAGAGATTGATTTTTCAATACCAAAACATATTCATTTGTCAAATTTGGATAAATAGATTAGAAGATATGAATTTTTCATTACTGACCAATAGGAAATTGCCACATCATCAAACCGATCGAGATAATTGAAGAGAGAGGGAGAGGGAGAGGAAGAAAACACCATTTGACCCAAGATCATGTTTGAAGTTTCATACGTAACCAAACTAGAGCTTCTAGAGAAGGTAAAACAGTAAGAAACCAATACCCTAGAAGAACATGGTAAAAAGAGATGAAAATCATCGATTTTTAAAATAGAAGTATGAGTTTTAAGCATGTACTAAGCAATATATGAGAAGGGGGTTAACAAAACTTGCCTATAGGAAGGTAAGAAGGTCCAAACAAAAAGGATCCCGAGATTAAAAGGTCTGGTTGATCCAAGCCAAGCTCCTTTCTTGAGCAAATATCACCTTCTCCATTTTAGAGGTGCAAACCCTAGCAAAAGAGCATGGAGATGAGATGTTTTAGGGTTCTAGGTGGAGTTTTACCATGGAAGGTCATGGTTCCGACCTAGAAGAAGGTGGGGGAATACTAAAAGCATGAAAACATGGAAGTAAAGGAGGATTCTTACTAGTTTTTGTCAAAATCACCAAGGAGGAGCTTAAGAAATCCTAAATAAAGAAATTTGGAACCCTAGGAGCCTTCTTCACCAAGGTAGGCACCCTATTTTACTTTGGGATAGAAACTTCGTGGCCAAACATAGAAGGGAAGATGATCTAAGCTATGGGAAAGATAAGGAGATGATTGCTTCTTGGATTGGTAGGTGGGAAGGGGTAGGCATGGCTTTATAAAGAAGGGGGCAAGTATGAGGTGTCTATGGGACTTTCCATGTGCCCTTAGGCTAGGGCTTCATGGCCATGCAAGAGGACAGCTCATGGACTCTTATTGTATATCAAAGGTAGGTCCTAAGAGCCCCTAGAGCCTTCTAGGCCATCCCCACCGTCCTTCAAACAAAGAAATAACCCCATTGGTTGATAGCTTTTAAAGATAAGCTCATTTATAAAGAGGGTAATCCCTATAATGCCCTTGGAAAGTAACACCTTCAAACCAAGATGCAACTAGGATCCCCATGGTTCAAAATCTTGAGAATGGTAAGGGAATATCTAAGGATTAAAATTCAGGTGATAATTTGCAAAGAAAACCTCCCAATTGGGTAAATTGCATAAAAGTCCAGAATGTACCTAAAATTGCATAACTTGCACAAACAACATCTAAATCAAACCAAATTTGAAAATTAGGCTCATTTTATGTTTCAAAATCACATAAAAAAGTTGGATTAAGGTTTAGAGCACTTAATTATGGTAATTAAGCTTATTTAATACATTAATCAAGGTTTAGGGCCTTACACTTCTAGCACAAATTAATAAACCATTGTTCTACTAAAGTGGTGATTTTACATTTTAGATCCTTAAATAAGATTTCACCGAGATATTTGTGCATAAAACCTTCCATTGGTATAATTATTGAACAAATGTTCACCAAACCACTATAAATTCCACAATTTAAGCATCAAGGCCAAAAAGGATAGAAATGATAGGAAAATATTTAGAAAGGGCCAAAAAAAGAATATGTCGAAGTTTCAGTATGTTATAGGAATGCATCAACTCATTGATGGGTTTTTCATGAACTAAAACTAGAAAGGAGGTAGAAAAACAAAGTGGTGGTTACATGTATATCTCCTAATGGGGTTGAACCTCATCATATAGTGCCATTTCATAGTATCTCCTTCTAATGATTTTTATATTAATGTTTCAAAGACCCTAATGTTGAAAAGAATGGAATAAAGTATGAATGTCAACATCTAGCTCCAATTCCTCATCCTGTGCCATTATCAATGTATCATGTGTTGTCATATCAAGAATGACACAAATATCATCCTATTCATCAATTATGAATGTGGGCTCTCCATCTTCCCTGGGGAGCTCTCTAATTGACCCTCAAGTGAGATGACTAACTACGAGAGTTGTGCTTTCAGTTGTGCCTCCAATCATTTTCCTTAGGTTATCTATCAACTAGAATTGCTTGTTGGTTAGCTATCTTTTTTGTTGGTTAACTAACACCACTTGGAGGGAACCATTTTCTAATCTCTTTCAGGTGTATATTGATGTGTGTAGTAATACACTTAAAGATAACTCCCACAACATTGTTGATTACAGTCTGCCTCGCCAAGATATCGATCCTCATAGCATGTATCCTCATAGTAATCCCTTGAAAATTGTTGATTAAAGTCATGCTCATCAGGATTGATTTGCATAACAGTTAATCTTCTAATAAACTTCACATATTGGTGGTTGCATTGTAGGCGGCGATGATCTTAAGAATTACTTCTCTATTGTGCAGTCACGTTAGGAAAACCCCATGTATTATTATTTAAGGAGTAACATTTTCTACATTGTATGGTTCACCAAGTCGACCACTCCATTTAATCTGAATGCATGAAAATAGAAAATTTTACTACCAAACTCAAAGAGAAAAACACAATGAATGCAGATACAATTTTTTTCTTTTTAAAAAGAGGAAAAACAAGAAGTTACCAAAATCTAAAAGTGAATAACAACTAAAAAATCTGTGATAACTATAAGAAATTGTAGAACCAAACTAAAAATTATAAAAGGAACTAAGAACTAAATAAACAAGCTAAGGAATTAAACTAAAACATATAAAAACAAACCAAGAAACTATAGAGCAAAACTAAAAATTACAAAAGTAGACTAAGAATGAAAATTCCTAACTTTATCTATATAAGTTAAAAATTCAAAAAGTCCCATTGTCCATGACAACGACATCAAAATATATGTGGTACTATCATACCCTTAAATGCACTAGAGATGTAAAATCTCTATTTTTTTACCAAAACAATAGTTTGAAAAACACCACCCATAAGTGGATTAGTGTTAGCATAGTAGTTAAGGTTCGAACCCAAAGGACAATGTTTATTATTCTTTAGTCTATTTTGAAAGTAAATCAACACGAATATATTGATGATTGTTGGTTGATTAATTAAATCAACAAAGCAATAAATGAGTTCAAGCTATGAAAGAAATGGATTTTAACAATGATAACATCATTAGGATGATAGGTTTTACTACCACTACCTATGTGTCCACTCTCTTGCATTACATCACTCACTTGAGTGGTTATTAGATTGGGGTCTAGGAAATTCCAAATCATTTTGGAGTATGAAATTAACAAGGATAGCTTCCACATAGGCTCAAGATCTCATTACCTATAGATCCTAAAATCATCATTGCATATAACACCCTTCTACGATCACATATGGGGTTCAACAAATTTTAATTGGTATTTTAATCCTAGGTTTCAATATATATATACTTAGGATTTTGATAGAACATTAGATGGGTATCTAATACATTGAGCATGCTTTAAGTAGTTAATTGAAAACCTGATAGTTCAACAAGTAGTAATTCCCAATGCAAGATTATAGTACATATAGTGGGGCTACATCCCATTCCCTAGAAAAGATATACTTTCTAATCATATTTATGATATATAGGAAAAAGAAAATGTGAAGTTGTTCTGGAATAAGACAACAACAGAGGAGAGGATTCGTGGTCCTCTTCACCACTTCCCAAATAATGTTTGAAATCTCAGGTTGTGGTCTTTGAATGAGAATGTCTTCATGTTGAGCCCTCAACTTTCATCTATGACTCTCCCTGACAATGTCTAGGATGTACATAGAAGAGATGGCTCGTGATTCCCTTCCATATATGTTCCTCAAGTATATTTATAGCATGCCTCAGGGTTTCTAGTTGATCTAACATCATCCAAGAGTTTTAGGTAGTTTATTACAAATTTGCAACATAGGCGAGTTAGACGAATGGAGCTCCATTCAACCGATTGGAAGTGGTCAATAAATATATTTTATATGTACATAACTGAATTATTCTTCCAAAGAATCTTCAAATGCTCAATTTTGACATCAAATTTTAACTCTTGAGCATTTTATTATGGGACACACTGTTGAACCGGTTGACTGGTTGGCCACTCAGTCAATCGATTGTTTGACATTGAGACACTTGGACCCCCAACATGATGACTTGTAAATGGGTAGATAGACTATATGGGGGTTTCCTTTTGGCGTTTAATGATTCAAGTTTTTATTTAGGAGACTCACTACTTGAGTTGGGAGAATGGCTTTTGGTTGTGATCAAACTCTGATTACCTAGTTAGCTAATTAGGTATTGAACTGACTAAATGGCTGGTCTTTTAAGTCCATGAAGAAATCTCTTCTTGGTGAGTCAGACGATTGGGGTCACAAACTGGTCAAATCACTATGCTTCTCATGTCTAAATAAGTATGTGACCCTACCAATAGACTGGATAATATAGTCCCCCAATTATTTTAGTGGGGGGATAATGATTTCTATTTTCTACTTGTATCAACATACAAATGAAGCACCTAAAATGCATTAAATACTAAATAAATTATATGAACTACTAAAAACCAAAAACAAATGCAATATGATGTGAAATGCAATAAAACATGCAAAAAAATATATAATTCAATTAAAAACATGACGAATTAAGATTTATTAGAGAACAACCTTTCCTCAATGGACTACTCTCCTCATATTTTTCTTTTCTTCTACCATTCTCTTTTGTTTCTATATAAATGATGTGTTTTCATCTTTTTTCGATGCCAACTATGCTTTTTCATGACTAGTTGAGCTCCTTCCTAGTTTTGTAGCCCATTTTGGGCATGTTTATGTACTTTAACGATAATCAAGTAGCTAATGCCCATACCTAACATGCTATCAATTATATCTTCTCTTTTGGTTATGATTGTTTGTTGTCTGATCTCTTTCATGTATGAACTTTCATTCTTATTAACTTGAAAGATAAATGGTGAAAATAGGTAGATAAGGTAGTTTGGACCAAAATCTGGGAGGAAGGTGGCCAAGGGAGGATCTTCTTGGAATCTAGGATCAGATACGTCAGTCCCAACAGAAAAAACTTGTCCAAGGTTGATCCAATAAGGCCCAAGTTTTTCATTTAAGGTCGATTCTCTTATTCATGCATTATGATTAGAGACGTGTAAACCCAGCCTCAGTTCATCCAACCAGCTTTAGTTCACACTGATCGGTTTGGATTCTTGGTAGACATCAATTAACTAATTCCTATAACTTCCTTAGACCCATGATGCAATCTAGGACATATGGGGTTATTCATTCATGATCAAGGTATTGGGTAGCTAATGGAGTGTTAGTCACATTAAAAAAGTGTGAGTGAGATGACCCCTATAATAGTTTCTACCATGCTATATGTGGGGTTAGGATTCTAGTTGCTAGATAGGGTGTACGAGGGTTGTCTACACTTGAGAAAAAGGTGCATTGGAAGTTTGGTTCATGGTTTCATATCATGGTGTATTTTTCTTTTGTTTAGTAGGATTCGGTGGAATCTATTTTTTATTTTTTTTGTTTTGTATTGTCAGCTTGTTTTAGTTCTATGCATATGTCTACCTATATGTTTTTGTTGGATAAGTAAGAGCCAACCTTAGGTAACTAAGCATCCAAGTTCTTATGTTCAATCATGTTCACTTGATGCGACCCAAACCCATTAAATAGGGTTTGAGCCATTCAAAAAGGGATTTGTCTAACCATTCACTTTAAATCACTAGTTGAAATCAACCATATTAATTTTTCTTTGTTTAAATTAATAGAACTAATCAAACAACATGTAAAATTAACAAATAACATCTAATTTATGAATAAGCATCATGAGTTCATGACTGGGTTTTACTCTTACATCATGATCAATTGAAAGAAACTAGTTCTGACTTTAGTATACATCAAATACATCATATTTAAAAATTATATTCAAACCTCACTCTCACATTCCCAAGACTGGAGGAATGATAAGAAACCATGTAACTAATGTAGCTATTCCTCTGAATACATCAACCTCTCTACTCTTGATGAAATCTAGCTTCCAACTCCTCCTTTTGAGCTCGACCCATTCCTACATAAATATTTTAGTAGTGTGTGAGCTAATGGCTCGTCGTGTGGAAAGTCATCAAGAAACCATGATAATTCATATACATATTGATAATTGATTTATAATTCAAAATAACATAAGCATGGTAGTGAAATTTATAAACCATACAACTTGGCAAGAGTTCTGATAATAACTAAATTAAGTAAATAAATGAGGTCGATAAGCTATTCACTAATCTTTTAATTCTTTGATAAGTATCACTATAAGATATGATCGCACAGTATAATATTGATAGTACACGAGACTCCAAATCTACTAATTTAGCACCCCAATATGCAATGGGGATAGCCAAGTCTAGCCTTGGTGGCTAAACAATTGGCCAAATAAACCATCCTCTAAATCTGGATACTCATATGGGGAGTCAAAGAACTTGGTTTCACTATTTGCATCAGTGGTCCACAAAAAGGACCTACTGAGCAACATCTGAACTATTTTTTTTTGAGGAAAGGTAATGTGATATATTAAAATTAACACATCAAGCAAGCGAAAACCTGCTTATGTGGAACACCTACAGAATGTTTTGGAAAAAAAACTGCAGCGGAAAGAAAAAGCTGAAAAGAAAATAAGTGTAAGAAAGACATTGTTCAACTAACAAGGGGGAGGCACCCCTTAAACAAGCCCCTAACGAAAAAAAGTTTTGCATCCTAGAGATTTTCTTGATTTGAGCTGCCCTTGAATCATAAAGATTTGTCACAGTTGTTGCTGTACTAAATTGACTCCAGCCTCATCGTCCACCATAGCTTTAAGATCACAGAGAAAAGCAGCTTCTGATTCTCCTTCCTCTGATTCAACCAACCGCCCTTCTGCTAATTTTCCTACAGTTGAGTAAGGATGTGAAGATCAACATCTATTTGAGTTATAACATTTCTAGCCAAATTTTTGTTGTTGTTGAAAGTTCGATTGTTCCTTTCTTTCCAAAGGTTCCAGCAGATTGTGGTGAAAAGATCACTACTTTTGAAATGCCCGTAATGTCTTAAAGGTGTTATTTGGATGGGGAAAGAGACTTCCTGGAGATCAGGAAGGCAATTTTGCATGAAATGTGAAAAGATTTTTCGAGAGAATGAGCATATAAAGAAGATGTGGCTGACCGAGTCACTGTTATTTTCACAGAGGGCACATATGAATGGACCAATGAAACCCTTTTTAGTGATGTTTTCACCTGTAAGAAGTTTATTTTGTAAAAGAAGCCATAAGAAAGTTTTGTATTTTTGTGGCCATTTTTGTTTCCAAATCTTTGATGTTGTAGGGGAGATACCTCTAAAAGAGAGAAAATTGTAAGCAAGTTTGACCGAATACTCTTTCCCCCCATTTCCAGGTGATGTTATTTGAGGTGTTGTTTTCCATAGAACTTGAGAGATGTCTGAATTCATTTTGACTTACCTGTGAAAGGATACATCTTTTAAAGGAGTTTGATCTGTTACTGGTGATAAGAAAAAGGGCTTTATCAATCCTTAGGTTGAGGAGATTAATTGGGATAGACCATGATTGTTTGAGATTTAAAATAGAGTTGTTTTCGTACCATGGATCAGATCAGAAGGAGATGATTTTGTGAGAATGTGGAGGTGTATTTAAGATTTGTGAAATCATTTCTATATTTTTATTTATGAATTTCCAAAGTGGGGAGGCTGTTTTCCGATGTACTTGGTGCCAAGGGGGTGAGTTTTGGTAATATTTGTTTTTGATGAGATTTATCCAGATTTTCTTTTTATTTTGGATAAGACAGTCAATGATTTTGGTAATGAGGCAGAGCGAGTGCGTTTCAATGTTTATTATTCCCCAGCCACCTTGATCATGAGGAGCAGTAATCGTTTTCCAATTAACTAGATGGTAATGTTTCCCAGGTTTTTCTAGTTTATGGAAATTGTTCCAAAGGAAATTTCTTCTGATTTTATCAAGAATGGATTTAGTTTTAGAGGGTAAGGGGATCCAGCTCAAGAAGTGGGTTGTTATGGGTGTGATGACACTATTAAGTAGGGTGAGCCTTCCCGTGAGATTTAGGAAGTTGTTAGCCCAGATGGAGAGTTTAGAGTTTATTTTTGAAATTATGGGGTTCCAAATAGCATTTGTGATGTTATAAGGAGTGATGGGGAGACCCAGGTATTTGATTGGGAATTCTTCAGTTTTGCATTTTAGGAAGTCCTTGAGGTTCTCCAAAGCAGATTGATGCATGTTTACCCCAAAGATGGAGGATTTTTGTATATTTATTTTTAGCCTAGAGATATAGGAGAAGATACCTATGATCCTAAAAATATTTTGTATAGAGGATTTTTCTGGGGAGGAGAAGATGATGGTGTCATATGCAAATTGGATAATGTTCTCCTTGCAGACATCAAGAGCCGAGAAGAGGCCATTTTGATATCCCATTTGAATCATGCGAGAGAGAATAGTAGTTAAAATGATGAAGAGGTAAGGAGAGAGAGGGTCCCCTTGTCTAAGTCCATTTGAATTATGGAAATAGCCAAAAGGAACACCATTGATGATGGTGGCGAAATGATTTTTAGAAATACATGCTTGGATCCAAGAGATCCATTTGTCAGGAAAATCAAAACCCTTGAGAGTCTGCAACAGGCATTGCCAGTTAACAAAGTCAAAAGCTTTTTCGAAGTCTAGTTTGATGGCTAGGAGAGGGATTTTTTTTTGTGGCAGAGGTGGATCATTTCGTTGACCATTAAAAAGGCATCTTGTATGCTTCTGTTCTTTAGAAAGGTGGATTGGTTAAGAGGGATGATGTCATCCATGAGAGGTTTAATCCTGTTAGCTAATGTTTTTGCGATGATTTTATAAGAGGTGTTTATGAGGCTGATAGGTCTGAAGTGAGAGATAAATTCAGGCTAACTATTTTTTTTATCAGAGTGATGAATGTTTTATTGATGTATTTGATGATGTTTTGTGGGTTTGAGCTGGCATGGAATGCGGAGAGAAAAGAAAGAAAGTCATGTTTGTAATGGTTCCAGTTTTCCAAATAGAATTCCGCATTTAGGCCATCAGGTCTAGGGGATTTATTTTTGCCAAGGTCAGAGATAGCAGCTTGTAATTCATCAAGTGTGAAAGATTTGATGAGATCTTGAGGGTTTTTTATTTTGTTTTGACAAATGGTATTCCATTGAAGGTTATTTAGACAAGATGGGTTGTGGTTATTATTGAAGATTTTTTTGAAATGGTTTTTTATATGTGTTATGATGGATTGTTTATGAGAAGTGAGTCTACCATTTATCATAAGATGAGTTATGGCATTTTTTATAAATTTTTGGTTACATATTTTATGGAAGTATTTTGTATTTTTGTCACCTTCTTGAGCCCATGTGATCTTAGCCCGTTGTCTCCATCTTGTATCAATTCTGCTATTTATGTGATCAAGGTCAGCTTTTATTGAAAGGACCAAAGCAGGATCTGCTGATGGGTCTTTTTCAACAAAGAGAAGTTGGTCTTCGAGATTTTTTTGAATTTCAGATAAGGTCGAGGGATTTTGAAACTTCCATTTTTTATGTGGTTTTTGATGTGTTTAGTGTTATTTAAGATGTGAAGACCCATGTTTGTTGTTTGAGGGTTAGCAAGCTTCCAGGCTTCAAGACAAGATCTGGAGAAATTTTCCATGGAGAGCCAGTTGTTTTCGAATTTGAAGGGACGAGACCCCCAAGAGCAAGAAGCGGTTTCAAGAATTAAGGGAAAGTGGTCACAAATAGTTCTGTGGGAGATATAGATAGAAAAGAGTGGATGCTTGTCTTCCCAAAGGATTGAACAAATTAAATGATCAAGTCGAGCAAAAGACTGGTTTCTTGACCACGTATATAAGGCATTTGAGGGAACAAGGTCAATAAGAGAATGGTTTGTTAGCATCTGGCTGAACTTTTTATCAGCAACAGACATCGAAGAAGAGGAAGGATTTGAGTGGTGTCTATCTGAGGTTTGGGTGATAAGATTAAAATCGCCACCAAGGACCCAGGGAGACAGATGATAATTTGTGAAAAGGTAATTTAACTCCGCTAGGAATAGGGATTTATCGTAATCTGGTTCCCCATAGATACCAGAGAAAGACCAAAGATAATCATCAACAAGATTTTTAAAGTCAATAGTTATAGAAAAGTTTAGAATAGAGGAGTTTTGCAAGGTTAGAGCCTGGTTGTTAAAACCCACAATGATGCCACCTTTAAAGCCCTTAGGGGGTAGCTGAATCCAGTCTGTGATTCTGTTGCCACCTATAGTTTTGAGGGCGAAAGGGGTGAGAAAGGTTTTTGTTTCTTGGATGGAAATTAGATCTATATTATTTTTTATAAATGTGAGTTCGTATTTTTCTTCTTCTTTGTAAATTAGCAACACCACAAATGTTCTAAGATGAGATTTTCATGATGAAGAGAATGACTTTAGCAAAAACAGAAAGACACAGATACAAAGCGAGCCTGTTAACACCTTCTCTTCGACCAACCCATGAAGGATTCGAGGTTGTTAAGAACATTTTGAGCATCAACATCCTTTTCAAAGTGGAAGCCTATCTTATTTGCAAAGGATGTGAAACTATTTGTGTTGGACCAATAAGCTATATCTTCTAAAGTCTCGAATTTTTTATTTGCTTTTTTTTTATATGATAGAGATGTAGAAAGAGTTGACGCAGAGGAAACATAACTGAAAGAGCGAGGAGAATTGTTACCTTTCTTTGTCCTATTTATAATGCTGGACCCTTTGGTGTCGAATTGATGTGGCTGCAGGATCTTTTGAAGGTAGCTTGAGTTGGGCTTCTGCTGTGAGCTCTCCTGATCCAAACTCTGCAGAGAGTTTTCATTTTTTTGCTGAGATGAGTCTTGAAACACAGCTGTTTGATTTTTTTGTTTGGTGAATGCCAACTTTCCTTTGAAGAAGAAGGTGATGGGAAAGTGTTACTACTCGGTTTGACATTGATAGTTGGGAGAGGGGGCTCTGGAGATCTGGTTCTTTTCTTATTTGGGAGGTGATAGGAGTTTTCTGCATGGTTTGAGGTTTTCCTAGTCCAGACGTGGTTTCTGACAGTTGGAGCTCTGGAATGCGAGATAGGGTTTTTTCCTTTGTTTGGCATGAACCAGGATGGTGGATGAGAGGTAAGATCAGAAAAAGCAGTGTTGTTTATAGTAGGGTGTTCAGCTGCGAGCTTGAGATTATAGATGGATTCACCAATCCTAATGTTGATGGATGGTGGAAGGGAGATGACTGCTTTGACAGATAAGAGGAAATAAGATTTGATGTATTGGGAGGGATGGAGCATATCTGGGCTAATGTATTGGAGCGTAGCCCCAATAGAATGAGCAATGCCTCTAAAAATCTCAATCTCCCACAGATGGGGAGGAAGGTTTGAAATGGCTACCCAGTCTGAGCCACCTGCTGGGGCTGGGAAAGAACCAGAGTCAGCTGACCATTTAGATAGTCTAGCCGTAATAAAGCTTGATCCACAAGGAATGGTGAGCACTTGGTTGAAGATATGATTTATCTTCGTTCCTTCAGGAATAGTGTAAATAAGCTAGGTGGGCGAGAAGATTTTGGGTTTGAGGATGGTATGGCCAGGAAGAAGAAGAGCCAAAGCTCTACTGATGTCAAGAACGTTGATTGGGTTGTTGTCCAAATTATTTTCTATTGAAACTAGGATGCTTCTGAGGGAGAAGACTTTGAGTAAGTGCATGAAGTTTGCAGGGAGATCCATGGAAATAGCGTATTCTAGGTGATCAGGAACCTTCATTGTTGGTAGGGAGGGAGGGTGGTTTTCACTGGGGGTTTTGGCGGATGGGGTCTTTGAAGTAGGGTTTTTTTGTTGAGTACAGAGCTTAGTAGGGTTTCTAGGCAAGTGAAAGGGTTTTGAAATAGGAGGTATCCTTGAGTTTGAGTTTGAGTGACAAGAGAAGGATGCTTCTGCATGTTCGGGCGGGAGATTTGCGAGACATGCAAAAGGGTTTTTTGAAAGGTAATGATGATGGGTGGGCGCATCGTTTGGCCAGGAGGCAGGAGAAAGCCTTTTTGAGACAGCATAACTACTTTGGAAAGGAGGGATTTGAGTCGAACGAGAGTGCATGTAAGAGTGGTGGAGTTTTGGCTGGTATATTTTCCTGTTAGGGTGGGGACGCGCCATACATAACCTTTTTATGTGCCCTAGGCGACCACAGCCGAAGCAAGTGTAACGAGAGTAACATCTGGAAGTAGAGTGGTTGTTTTTATGGCAGAGGGAGTAGAAAAGGGCTCGAAAAGGTTTTTTTGGGGGGACCGCAGTCCAGATTTGGGCGGTGGTTTTTTTTTTCTAGGGTGTCATTTATGAGATGGGTAGATTTTTCATGGCCCAGGACGGGAAAAGAGAGGTTTAGGAAAATATTGTACTTAGGGATGATGTCCCCTAGCAGGGGATATATGGGAGGGAGGGTTTTGTATAAGGACGATAGTTTTGGCTTGTAAAATTTTCCTTTAATGGATGGAGAAGGAAAAAGCTTATACCTTTCAGCGATGGAACTGCCTTGTTGAACCGGGGGAGATGTGATATCATCGTCTTCATTTTCTGACCCTGAAGAGATGGAGATGGGCCATGATTTTGCACCCATAGGTGGTTGATGTTCATCTCTGACAAAGAGTTGGTCCGTAGAGTTGGAGGATGATGAACTATCTTGACCATGTCTTTCGTAAAGGTAGGCAAGAGCTGGGGGAGTTTCATGGAAGAAATACTGAACCCACACATGGAAGGTGCGATCAGAAAAAGGTTGAAGGAACATCGACCATTCAGGTTGAAGATTCAGTTCCTTGCACATCTCGATCCATCCTTCCGAGATGAGGAGGAAGGGGGCTTTTTTTCCCCAGGTTGTTTCCGAGGGGGTAGACCATGAAATCTTGACCTGGAAAGAGCGGTGTCCGATGTTGACCATACAGATGCCCGGTGAAACATCAAATTTGTGGTAGATCTAGGCTCTTGGCAGAGGGATGGTTGTTAAGAAAGAAGGGTCGGCGAGATGGATTTCGATGAAGGGAAAGCACGAGTTCATGTTGTTTGGATATGTTGGGGTTTTTGTGATGTTGTTGGGCACCAAGGGTTTATGCTTCTGCAAGGCACGGCGGAAAGCAGAGATCTTGCCTGATTTGTGCATGCACAGAGCTTTTATGCATGAGGCGAGGGAGAGGATGCCTCCTGTTCTCATATTGTAATCCGATCATTTGGTGGAGCTTTTATTGCAGAATACTGGGATAAAGTAATGCTGATGTGATTTAGGTACCCATCAAATCTAGGGAAGGGTTTGTAGCCGACAGAGAGGATGGAAAGGGGTATTCAAGGAGATGTTTTCTACATGCTTCTAAGTCAGTTTGAGAAACACGAGGTGAGGTGTAACAGATGCAGATAATCTCAAAATTTATTGCACTCTAGTTTTGAAGGGGACAGAAGAATGGAACGGGGTTTCACCGCGAAGAGTAATGAGGCGGTCGGGGGAGATGGAACTTGATCGGCGAAGCCTGGGAGCTAAAAACCGAAAAGGTCTGAGATGTTGATGCTGCTTAAATCATATGTTGCATGTTCAAAATTTCACAAATGCTGGAGCTGATTAAGGAGATGATACCATCAGCCTGCAAAGAGAAGAAGAACAGGGGGAAAATTTACCTGGGAAAGGATATTCTTTAGACCCTGGTGAGGGAGAAGTTGAATCCCGAAGAGGGGAAGATGGGTTTTTGCTGCCGTTGTCACGTGGGAGAAGGGGACGGTGGGACCTTGATGGGAGAGAAGGGTGAAAACTGAGTAACCTGAAAGGTAGGAGCAGATACCCGAGCAAGCAGAGGAAGGGCAACTCCGTCGCTGAGAAGATGGGGAAAGCGGCAGGTGGAGCTTGCCGGGGAGGGCGCAACCGACCTAGGGGGCGACGAACCAAATGGAGAAATCTAGAGAGAAGTTGGAGCTTTCTCCCTCTAACTTACTGTTCACATGCAACATCTGAACTATATGAAGTGTAGTGGATACAACCAAAATCTTCAGTTAACTTTGGGTGCCTTATTAATTTAAGGAGGCCGTCCACTTTGGTCTTAGTTCCCAATACCCCTCTAATACACTCTGGATACCTCATCCTAGACTCTACCAGTTTATAAGAACATTTCTTCCTTAGTGATGCAGACCTCTGTGATGGATTTGACATTGTCCATGACATCTTGTGTCTAGTTAATACTTTAGCTTCATGGATCGAGTTGTTATAGTATGGTTCTCAGCTTAACTCCATACTTAAGGATTCTATATTCACTTTATGAGCACGAAAGTTAAACTAGATCACTAATAGTAACAAGATATACTACTTGAACTGATAATCTGAGCATATGATAAATACTATAATAAACTATTCTTTGAAATTAATAATTATCTAACTAGAAACAACCATCGACAAGATCATAGATTCATTATACGATTCAGTATTGTTGAAATTGGGGAAAACTCAGAGTTTTGGTGCCTCTTGTTCTACCATTACGATTCACCATAAACTCATAGAAAACTAACTGAGAGCTGAAATAATCTATAAGACATCACAAATATGTTAAAACAATCAATAGCTCAATTGAAATCTCATGTCTTGGTTCAATAAATAAATAAAAAATCATCGAGCAAAAAAGTACATGTTTTTAATAGGGTTTAGGCTTAATTCCTATAAACTAAAGGTTTAAGGTGATCTTTTGCACTCACCTAAATTCTATCTTAGGTCACTAATCTTAGATATAAGCATGGTATGTCTGGATTTTGGTCTATTGTACTTTATTTCAAACTAAAAGGTCCAAAACCACCATCAAACAGCCTGGTGTTAGGCTGGCCACCTGAAATGGTGCCTACTAGAGGAAGAAGATGAAGAGGGGAGGTAAAAGTGAACCTCGCGTGAGTCCTACAACAGACTTTGTGCAAGGGGAAGAGCAAAAAGGAGTCCATGGTTAAATAAACTTATCATGAAGGATCTACAACTTGGTTTTTTGTTCTTACTATTCTTCATGTTCTCCCACAATGACCGCCTTAAAGGTTGCCTTCTAGTTTATCTTTTCTATGGTTGATGGATCTGTTTGTGTAGAGGATTGAAATACAAATCTAACAAAATAAATTCCATTGAATTTTGATAAACATATCAAATGTTGTGATTATTTATATGATTGGTTTTGTTGAACGAAGGTGTAGCACAAAACCATTAGTTTTGTCAAACCATTGTTTTGTAAGCCATATGTTTACAAATAAATCATTTGGTGAAACTGTTGGTTTGTAAAATTATAGTTTTGTGAAACCATCAATCTCAGAACCATCAATTATCAACTAGTATCAATTCTATATGAAATTTAAAACTGAAGTAACTTTCTCATTTTAATATCGATTTGTTTTAGTCTTTTTGGTTTGGATTCATTATTGGATTCTTTACAATTATATAGCAAAATTTTGAAAAAAAATCTCAAATTATCATTTCTTAAATAGTTCCTTAAATAATCTGAAGTCTAATTCTATCAACATGTTTTCTTATTACTATATCAACTAAGGTTCGAGTCTGGATGTATTAACAACACATGTTTGCTTTTTCTTACAAAAGAACAAGTTTAAGATAAGATACAACTTCATTCAACCATCTAATAATGCAAAGTATTTACTAAAAGTATAACTAATGCTAGGTTTATCTTGTATCCTTAGACTACCTATAAAGTAAGGTATGGGTTGTAACATTAGTATATTAGATCCTTATTTTATTGAAGGAGTCCAAAGGTTTTGGATTATAAATTTGAAGTTCGAGACTTAATAATCAGGTTCATTATATTCATATTTTGTACAAGTTTTTGATGACAACAAACTTTTGGTGTCATTGTTGGGGACAAGGTTTTCCATTTTAAACGCCCAAATGTTTTTTTCTTCTATTCATACTATATTTTTTATACATTCATACTTTTACTTTTTTCTCATGTATACTCTAATACACACTAATATACTTCTATTTTCTTTAAATTCCTTTCATTTTGATCTACAACCATGGATGTAGCCACAATAAGGTGGATCATCATGTCCACCTTCCCACCAAGTTTTTCATAGTCCCAATTGTTGGCAAAAAATTGAGGACCATGCCCTTATGTTGGTGGCCTTGCATCAACCCCCACATTCATTATCTACCCCAACATTTGATACACATAACTCCATTTCTAATATGTTGATCATTGACTCTTTCACCCAAGAACTTGAGATAATAATGGTTTACAGGTGAGAAAGTGCTGACGCGTATGGATTCACTTCAAGCCATGTTGGGTAGCCTATATCACATGTTGCACGATTCATATGAGCTTAATGCACATAGAAGTCATGCACTTCATGATTTTGAACTGAGCTTCACCAACATGCATTAAATCTATACAATAGAGCCACAACCAATGTAAACTAAAATACGATTGAGTTTTGAAAAGCCATTTGCTCATGTTCAATGGGCCAGGAGGAGGTCATCAATAGGCTCCAACAGCTAGGGGAGGAGAAAAGTGGAACTCTTCAAAGATTTGGTGGTTAATTCTTAACTAATATGTTGGTGTCAAAGTATACACATGAATATTTTAACCATCACACCCATTGCACTAGACCCAATGAGGAACTCATTTCACCATCCTTTTTAGGCTGTCAATTGGACTCACTAAGATTTTTAGTGAAGATGCCCCTGATGAAGGGATCCCTTCATTCCACTCGATTGATCTAGTGGTGCTAATAATGAGAGAGCTACAATACCCTTACACCAAGGCTTATGATGAAGACATTCATGCACATAAACACAACCAAACAACCACATCTCAAGAAACAGATGAACTTGAAGGCTCGCTTAAATATTCCACTTTGTTTTCTATTCTAGCTCATAATGATGTCCTCATATAGAGACATGTCATTTCTTATTGATATAGAACCCACATTAGATTGGAATAATTTGTTAGACAATGATGGTGATGACTTCACTTCATGGGGAGATGATCTTATTGATGATGTTCATGAGTTGATATCACACTACTCTACTTCTTCTTCGCCCCACTTAGCATGGTGATGATGGTCGGGGTTGTAGACTAGACATATAATTATAGCATGGTTGTAAAGAATTAGGAAAACCCATCCCCCGTAGGATAACATTGGGGTGAAGGGTTTATGTCTAGATTCACATGGGTTGCCCAATGTTCAAATGATGATCAGATGGCCTAGATTCACATTGGAGATTCACAATGTATCCAGTCCCATATTTAGAGGTGGAGAGTGAAGTGAGATGTAAACTTATAACCTATTCCACACATTCGCTCATGTGTTGACATTCTAGGGCCTACCTATACATACATGTTTCTTGGGAGGTATGTTCATAATGGTGTGCTAAGGATTCATTCTAGTGCACCTAAAGTCAATTCTAACATAGAGATTAGTTCATTGTGTCAGGGGATTATGTTGTTCTACTTGAAAATCAATGAGACCAGTTCCTCCTCCTGATGTACACACACATGGAGGACCATATTGAGTGAACATAGGTAACACATGTCACAAAACTTAGGATTTGGGTTTGTAATTTTGGTATCATGAGAAGACCACCTCCTCTCTTTCTCCCTAGTCTTCTTTTACTTTCAGTTAAAATTAATCTTGTTGCCCAACTTTCTATTTTATATAGTTTCCTTCCTATAACTATATAAATATGATTCTTTTGTATATAATGCAGAAACCTAGGATTTCAATAGATTTCTTTCCCTTGCATCCATGCATGATACTAGGCCTCTGATACATCCATTCCCTTTTCATCCATTCATGCCTTTTGTTTTTACTTTTTCATGAAATCTATGGTTGACTCACGCTCTAGCACGTTTACTTGATTTGAAATTTTTGTGCAAATACATGTTGATCTTTTTGTTATTATACAATGCTTTACCTCTCTTGAATTTCTAACTACATAATTTTTGGTTCACGTATCGACTTTTTCCTTTGATGAACTCCAAATGAATACCTATAAAAAAGACTCCAATCTAATCTTTTCAAATTGGGTCAGACTCAATGAAATCAATGATACTCATGTATCTTTTGCTCTAAATGCTTCAACATCCCTAACGATGTGTATTTTTCATTTCGCCGCTATTTTGGTTTCCATGCATCATAGTTTTCAATAAAAGCTAGACAACTATCAAGAGATAAGGGTTACAATTTGTTCAGGCGCACTCGCAAAAATGCAAGTTTTGACACGCTCATCCCCCTTCACAAATCACTACTAGGTCTGCCTCCAGCACTGTGCACTACCCCCTGAGGGCCTGTACCCTACTATGACATCTCAGGACCAGCAAGCCCACCTACCCTTTGTCCAACTGGTAAGTCACACAACTCAGTAAAAAGTGACACCACTAACCCCACACACTTCTCTGAAATCCCACATCTTTTCATCCCAAATTGAAGGAATTTTTGCTGGATTTTCCCCCCAAAACCCCTCCACTCCTGCTCGTTCATCTCCTCGATCATCCACTACCTTATCCTTACACTTGGTCGTTCCTAGTCCTTCTCCTCCTCACACCTGGTCAGCATGCTCTTTCTTCTTCCCGCACCTAGCCGCGGGGTCCTCATTCTTCTCCTCCCGCCTTGACGCCCCCAATGGATGGAACGAACTCCGATGATGATTTCCAGCCAACCCCCCTCTTACCCTATCTAGGAATGTAGACAAAGAGGTCGTCTGACAGGATACATGAAAGAGGGGTGAAAAGAAGGTTACCCATAACTGGTCAAGTGAGAGCTCGTCCACAGGTGACATCGTCTCCACCGACTATATCAAGGTCCACCATTGACACCTCATCCACCAGAGATAGTGGATCCCCCAGTGGACACAACAGAGATAGAGGCTCCCCCACTGATGATAATTCATCCACATGAGGAATTTCCAACAATGGCGTCATATCCTAAATAAAGTACAAGTCTGAAAAGGGTGGTTAAGAGAAAGATGGCCATGTCTACTACAAAGAATAAAGCTACTTCTAAAAGGGGCATGACTCCTCCTCCATTGGAGACAACAAAAACCACATCACCAACTCCTGCACAATAAGGGAGAACAAAGAAGATTGACACAAGGAAGACAAGGGTGCAAAAGGTGGAAGAAGAACTCAAAGAGGAAGAAGCATCTAATGCAGACAAGCCAAAGTGGTTGAAGTCTATGTGTTTGTGGAAAATATTCAAAACATATACAACACTATCAACAAAGAGGAACAATCCATTTTCACAAAAATACTTTTCAAATGCCTACTTGACATCAGTCGAGTACAAGTTAATGACACGATGCTAATAAAGGATCCAACATCTTGTTACAACAACCAAAATGATCCATTCAACTTCGGGAGTTGGAGATTGGAGTTCACTGTAGATGAAATAAGATAGCTTCTAGGGGGTCTTCCTGAGAGAGATATTACTCCTATTTAACATGCTTATTAACTATGTGCCTCATATCGTAGCAACACCGAACTCAATTTATTACACCCTTGCAATTGGACTTATTTTTTAGAGAATATATAACAACACACCTTATATCATAGCAACACGCCCAATTTTGTAACAAATGTGCCCTCTTTTGTTTTAAAAGCACCCAAACTTATCTGTTTTTGTGCCCACTGATCATAATTGCAAGGCATCTGATTGCTTCAGAAAATGCACTCATTTTTCACATCAATGTGTCTATATAAGTATCATTGCACCCACAAAATATTTTGTTACGTTGACATTCGTTCCATTAGCAATGCACCCCCTTTCCATGGCATTGCACCCTCTTTAATGTCAATGCACCCAGATTGGGTGCCAACATGCCCAGTTTATGTGACAGTGCGGCTAGCTTTCGTAGCACCCAGTCTATTCAAACAATGCACCCTTATCTGAGACAATGTGCCCTCTTCACTATCAATGTGCCCATATTGTGTATTAACAAACCCACACCCAATTTTTGCATTAGTGCGCTAGCTTCCACAACGCTTAGTTTCTATGACAATGCACCCTCTTCAAAATCAGTGCACCCAGCATGAATGGCAACACACCCAGTTTCTGTGATAGTCTATCTAGCTTTCGTAGCTACACACACTTTTTAATTTCAACATCCTTGATTCATGTGGAATTGTGCCCATTTTGCACATCAATGCACCTATATACGTCTGCTTGCGCCCTTATATGTTCTGTTGCACCCCTATATGTTCCATTACATCCAATTTGTGTGGCAATGCATGCATAAATATGAAATTGTATGTTTGGAAAAAAGACTCACTAAAGAAGCAACAAGAGCATACATTTGGAAGTGAAGATTTCTCCCCAAAATCTCCACATAAAGAATAGTGTGTAAGTGAAAAAGAAGGTGTTGACTTATAACAAATGTAAAATTGTTTCCAATATTGTCTAATAAACCCTAAACTAAGATTACATTTTTAAATTATTTAATAGAAGGGTAGGTTGTCATCAAGCCACAAGTCTCCTGCGACAGTTGAACTATCATCAGTTGAGTCCCCCAATTTTTTGATAAATGTACAACCCTCTAGAATAGAAAAGACATCACCATACCACCTCAATCAAACTGACCAACAATTTTTGAAGTCGGTCATATAAACTGTAAAAGTTGGTCAAACCTTGTGGCTGCATGGAGATACTGGAGTGTTGGGGTAGGACTTATTTCCAAGCTTGAAATGTGAAGGTTTTGTCTTAGAAACAATAAGAAATGTAAATATATGTTATGTCACTACACTTGCATTATGTTCCATTGTGCCCGTATACATTCCACTACACCCATATACGTTCCATTGTGTCCATATACATTTCATTACGTAGAGCAGTTCACCCATATATGTTCCATTGTGCCCATATATGTTCCCTTGCACCCATACATCTGCCATTGTGCCCATATACACTCCATTGTGTCCATATAGGTTTCATTGTACCCATATAGGTTTCATTGTGCCCATATAGGTTTCATTGCACCCATATAGGTTCCATTGCACCCAATTACGTCCCATTGCACCAATGTATGTCCCATTGCACCCATGATTTGTTCCACTACATCCATATCAGTTTCATTGCACCCATATAGGTTCCATTGCACCCATGTACATCCCGTTGTGTCCATGATTCGTTCCATTGCACCCATAAATGTTTCATTATGCCCATGATTCATTCATTGCACCCATAAACATTTCATTGCACCCATGTACGTTCCATTCCTCCTATATACGCTCCATCACGACCATGTACGTTCCATTCCTCCCATATACGTTCCATTGCACCCATATATCGTCCATTGGTCTCATATACATTCCATTGCACCCATATAGGTTTCACTACACCCATGTACATCCCATCGTGCCCATGTATTGCACCCATATATGTTCCATTATGACCATATATGTTTTATTACACCCATATATCTTCCATTACTCCCATTTACTTTCCATTGCATCCATATATGTTCCATTAGCCCATATAGGTTCCATTGCGCCCATGTACGCCCATTGCACCAATGTACATCCCATTGTGACCATATATGTTCCATTAGGTTATATAGGTTTCATTGCACCCATATAGCTTCCATTGCACCCATATAGGTTTCATTGTGCCCATATAGATTCCATTGCACCCATATAGGTTTCATTGCACCCATATAGGTTCCATTGTGCCCATTTACATCCCATTGCACTAATGTATGTTCCATTGCACCCATGATTTGTTCCATTGCACTCGTATAGGTTCCATTGAGCCCATGTACGTCCCATTGCACCAATGTATGTCCCATTGCACCTATGATTCTTTCCATTGTTCCCATATACGTCCCATTGCACCCATATATGTTTTATTACGCTCATATATCTTCCATTGCACCCATATAAGTCCATTGTGCCCATATAGGTTCCATTGCACCCATGTACATCCCATTGTGCCAATGTACATCCCATTGTTCCAATGTACATCCTATTGCACCCTTGTACGTCCCATTGTTCCCACAATTCATTTCATTGTGACCATATATGTTTCATTGCGCCAATGTACATTCCATTCTACCCATATATGTTGCATTGCACCCATATACGTTCCATTGCACCCATATAAGTTTTATTACGCCGATGTATCTTCCATTGCATCCATATATGTCTTATTACACAAATGTATGTTCCATTGTGCCCATATACATTTCATTGTACATATATGCTACATTGCACCCATATATGTTCCTTGTGCCGATATATGTTCCATGGCACCCATATACTTTCCATTACACCAATATATGTTTTATTGTACCCATATATCTTCCATTGCATCTATATGTGTTTTATTTCTTGCATATATGTTTCATTGTGCCCATATACGTTCCATTGTGCCCATATATGTTTCTTTGCACCCATATATCTTCCATTGTGCCCATATAGGTCCTATTGTGCCCATATGTGTTCCATTGCACCCACATGTGTTTCATTGTGCCCATATACATTCTAACCACTCCTACATTTTACTTTTTTGTAGTATATATAGTCGATATGCCAAACTTTCCAAGAATAATACATGACAAGACTTGATCATGAAATGCTCATAATACTACACGTCAATACGCATGTGTCATTTGATAATAGGAGTTGATAATAGTAACCTAGAAATGTACTTCACCAGGTGATTGGATGAATTAAAATCAATTGACAAATCCATAATGGTGCTTCACTCGAATTACCATTGACATTTGTTGGAGATTTGCATGAAACAGAAAAAGGATCTTCCACTACAATAGTTCATCCTTATACCGTGTGAAAAAGAATTACCCTCAACATCTTCCGTGTGATGCCCACAAAAGGGTGGCATGGCATATTGTAAGCAAACAAGTGTCTCATGACACAGGGCAACCCACAACAACCACCTGATAGCAATGATTGTGGACTATTCACTCTACATTAGATCAAAAGAATATTGTATGGAAAACCAATTGTAGGGGATCAAACTACTATTGAAGATATTCACAGGTTGAGAGGGACATTTGCAGTACAAACCCTAAGGGATAAGTGTAGCCGCATCAAAAAGTGAACAATTAGGTGCCTATTTTGTATGTGTAACTCATCCCTAATGCTGAACATATCTATATTCATGATTAAACTATGTGTTGATGCACCTAATTTCATGAGTGAACTATGTGTTGATGCACCCACAACATGTACATTTTGGAACTATGTATTGATGCACCCACATCATGTATAAATATGCCCATTTTATTTGTTAATTGTAATAGATTTATGGTTAATGTGCCCACTTCATGAGTCAATGTGGCATTCATGACTTAAGGCGCCCTCTTCATGTGTCAATGCACCCAACTCATGAATTTACACACCCTCTTCATGCACTTTCATAAGTCAATGCACCTAATGATGACTTAACACGCCCACCCTTCATGCGTCAATGCACCCAATTCATGATTTAATGTGTTAATGAGCCCACTACATGATTCACTAAATGAGTCAAAACACCCACCAAATGTGTTAACGTGCCCACTCATTGCGCTAACATCAATTACAAATCCTCCCATTTCATGCAATGAAAAATATAATTGCAAAAGATGTATGGTTTATGCGCCCCCTTCATGCATCAATACACCCACTTCATGTGTCAATGTTCCCAACTAATAATTCATTGCACCCACTAAATGAGTCAAAACTCCCACTTCATGAGCTAATGAGCCCACTCATGCCTTGACGTGCCCACTACATGCATTAATGCTCCCAATTCATGGGACCATTAACATACACAAAACATTAACCAAACATGCAAAAGACTTGAACCTGTCATAAAGATTCACTAAACAACATAAAAATTTACAATAGTTAGTTACACTTAACACTCAAAATACTTGAATGATATTGCTTAACATCCAACAAAATATTCTTATCACTGCACCCAGTTAATGACTCGATGCGCCAACTCGTGACTTACGACACACACTTGATGCATCAATTAGCCCATTTCATGTGACCCTTATAAAAATCAACTTAAAATGTAAACGACGTAGACTTTGCATACAAAAAACTCAAACACTACTTATTTTGATGCTTCTTGGCTTTCAACATTCTCTCATCATATGACTTGTACCTCTTTTTACACGGTCGACCAACTTGACCCACCGTATTTGGGTTTTGAATGCCTTCAACACCAACAGATTCCCAAATCTATAATGCAAATGTTACAACATTAATAAAATTATAAAACTTGATCAATAATATTATGATTTCTTTATATATAGAAGAAATTGCTACTTGAACCATTTTATAGACCAACATCCCTTTTTATTTTCTCCAATCCTTTCATAATTAAACCAAATATATCCCGAGACATTGCAGTTGCCTCGCCCAATGATTGGAGGTTTTGTAATACAACATCATACCTACCTTAGAGTTAGTATATTAAACCCTTTCTACAGTGTCTGGTTTGCTTATAATTCATTTGACATCCTTCCTCCATCTGTCAATCAAGTGATATTCCTCATTCAAGTTGACAATACCAAGGAACATATACACAACAAACATGTGTCTACATATAATGCCATATGATTCAAACATGAAACAATAACAAATAGCTCTGAGCTTTGATTTGTTACATGCCAAATGAAATGACTTCAGTCATGGCACAAAAATGGTAGAATCAATTTGTATCCTCTTCCTCTAAAAAGCCTCAAGGAAATATAGTTTATGAATCGTATTGCAGTACATGAGGCCTTGAAGCTCTATTTGAAACTTCTAAAAAATGTCCAATGAGTACCATTCACCAAGTTGTCATTTCATTTCAAAAGTAGTCTTTAGTACAAGATTTTTGTGAATTCACTCGTAGTCTGCTTCAAATTCCTCCTTGAACTTCACACTTACAACAAGTTCAAATTGTTCAATAAATTCTTTTAGAGTCATTCTTTCTCTAAAATAACCTTTGAAAAATGCATTGATTGATTCACTTCTTTGTGTTGTAGACATTCCAGCCCAAAATGATGTTTTCACATAGCATGGAACCCACATCTTCCAGATAGGGTACATCCATTGGACCCATCTATTTTGTTGTAAGTTGTGCAAATTTACCAATTCAGTCCACCGGTTTTCAAAATAAATTATAGTTATCATATCATATACGTCTCCTTTTATAGCCTTATGTGCTCCTTCAAAATTTTCAAACTTCTGCGATAGCTACTTCATTATGTGCCACAAACAGAATCTATGATTGGTAGTGGGAAACACTTCAACAATAGCATTGATAATGGATTAAGCTTGGTCTGTTATTATGCCTTTAGGATGGACACCTAAAAATTTAACTAGTAATATACACAAGCAGAATTGACCAAGTTTTGAGTGATCTATAACCAAATTTGAGATCGTTTCATTACCTCCTATGCATGACAACCAAGTTTTGAATAACCATACATAATCTTTTGTCATCTCTTCACATAGAAGTCCACAACCAAGTAAGATTGTTTGACCATGATGGTTGACACCCACAAAAGGAGCAAATAGCATCTTGTATTTGTTGGTGAGATATGTACTATCGAACAATACAACTTTACCAAAGTACTTGTAGAAGATCTTGCTCTAGAATCAACCCAAAAAACATTGTTTAAAACACCACAGTCACCCACATCCATCATGTAGAAGATGTTATGATGGGCACACTGCATCTTTGTGAAGCACTCATGCATTGCTTTGGTGTCTCCTTTGCTGAGATTTATTCTCCTATATGGGGTTAATAGATTCCTTGCATCCCAGTCTGTAAATGTTAGATTGGTTACTCCACTAACTTTAATAGAAAGTGCAGCCATTGTCTGAGATGTGGATATATCGGCCTAGTCATTAATTAGAAGCCTTCTTTGTTGCATCAAAGAGAAGGTCCTCATGGACAGTAAAAATTGCACATGATCTGCTACAAGCATAACATGGTTGTGGTCATCATTATAGTGGTCAATCATATAAAACTCATTCTTTAGATGGATAACAATGTGAGAAGGATAGCTCACTCTAGCACTACATCTTTCAGCCATACATTCGATACTCCATATAATTTCCCCTTATTTTACACAAACCATCTTTAGGCTAGATATTTGTCCCTTTCTGTTCTTATTAGAACTACGAACCCTAACACCAAAGCCACGATAAATACCAAAACTTATATAAAAATCTTTCACTTCACCAAGAGTAGCAAAAATCATTCCAACAGCAGGAATACTCGAATCTACAACAAAAGAGAAAGAACACCATTTAGTATTAAAACAAAAAAACATCATTTAGCATGCGCCCACAACTAGTTCCAAAGCACCCACAAAGTTTCTAAAGTGCCCACTTGGTGTACTAACGCACCCACTTGGTGTACTAATGTGCCCACAAAGTTGTTAATTTGCATAGTTCATTTTCCATTGTATCCACAAAATGTGCCAATGCACCTAAGGTATGTTCATTTAGTATTCAAACAACAAGAACATCATTTAGCATGCACCCACAAATGGTTCCAAAGCACCCACTTAGTGTACTAATGCACCCACAGAGTTTCTAAAGTGCCCACTTGGTGTACTAATGAGCCCACTTGGTGTATTAATGCACCCAAAAAGTTGCTAATGCACATAGTTTTTTTTCCATTGCTCCCACAAAATGTACCAATGCACCCAAGGTATGTTCATTTAGTATTCATTGTAGTTCAAAAAGTTTGCCAATGTGCCTAGTAGTTAATACAAATGACACTAGTTTGTGTTAGATTGTGCCTACACAGTGTGCGAATATGCTTAAGGTGTTTTGATTGCCCCCTTTGAAGGTTCATTTCATTATGCCCATTTTGTATTTCATGTGCTCACTTCTGTGCTAATGCACCTACTTTTGTAAATCCCATTAGCATTCATTGTACCCACTAATTGTGTTCCATTGCGCCTACAAAGGGCATGTTACATAGCTAGTATTTATTATTCAATGTGCATAGTTCGTGTTCTTCAGTGCCATGGTGTTCAATTGTAGAATTACTTAATACTACATACTTAACAATGAGCACTTAGTATTCAATGCTAATGAGCATTACATTAGTATTCAATGCTAATGAGCATTACAAAATGCGTCTATCTGATGTTGAATTGTGCTAATAAAAATGTTAGTTCTTGATGACTAACCTTGATTAGTAGGGAATTATTCTTCCTCTTGTGCATGTGGTAAGTTAAGATCAAATTCTACGATAGGATATTCTTGTTCTACATCATGTTCTTCTTCAACTACATCTTCCTCTTATAAATATTCTTCAGATTCGTCATTGATTTCTTCTACAGTTACACCTTCCTCTTGTAAATATTCTCTAGATTCTTCATCACTGGTGTCATTGGTTTCCTCGAAAGAATAATTTTCATCATAATCACTTCCATGTTCAACATCTACTTAAAATTCAATTTACAAAATGTATGAGATTATAAAGAGGCTATATCGCAAGAAGATATATATTTACAAAAGTAATGAATGAGGAGCAACATTTATGTACAAGTTACCTATTTCAAACTCCATTTCACTCCCACCAAGAATAAATGAAGTAGTAAATGAAGAGGAACACGTAGGTGGGGAGGAAGAATGACAAAGAGGATTTAATGAATAAGAAGAATAGAAGAAGGATTTAATGAGGATGACAAGTAGGTGGGGAGGAAGGAGGATTTAATGGTCTTTAAAATCCAATTTTCCCTCTCAAATGTGTTAAACAACGCAGCGATCTGAGTTTCCCTCTTAAATGTGTCAATCAATGCATTAATGGGGAATGAAAGGCGTCAGATTTTGGTAAAAAACCCATCAAGTATGATACACTTACATTGGTTTTCTTAGACAACTGAGCTATTTTTTTCATAATAAACCATGGCAATAGAGACATTAGATTCTCCATTAAGTGGGTCATATGATGTTGTAGTGCCCAAAAATAGCCATCAATTGTTACATTAGACCGCTGGGTTAATTTTTCCTCCAACAATCACTGCTGCCAACCCATTTCCCCCTTATTTGTGTCACTCAGAGCATTTATTGCAACAGGACATTACATTACATCACTAAGAAAATTTTCTCAAAAAGAATCCAAAGAAATTAAATATGTTCATTTCTCCCTTAATTGTGTCATTCAAAGCAACATGGTAGGAATAAAATCTTTGCTTAATTGAAACAAACGTACTTGACTAGCATGCTGCCACACCTTGCTATCATTTGGGGCCCACATAGATAAAAACCAGCCAAAAATGTGGCCCTGCCACTGCAAAACCGCCCAAAGTGACAATCAAAACACGAGTTATGCCCTGGGATGTGTCCTGGAGCCATTTTCAGAGAGATATGACAAAATCATGATGCATTCAACAAAAGTAAGAAGATTTCACCACGTAGGTTTTTTTGCCCATTGATCCAAACTAAGCTGAGTTCATTCAAATTGGTTGATTTTCCTAGATATTTTTTTTTCTATCGAATATCCATACCACCAAAACTGAGTTGAGTTCCTCAACCTACCTGAGTTTTGACCACTTATTCCACTATTCCTAAATCAATAGATCTATATCTGCAATCTCCATTGCATTCCCAAATTAATGTATGCACCATTTGCTGACCTTTTCTGCCGTTTTAACTCTCCATTTACCACATTGTGCTCCTCAACATCACTTCCATTGTCATTCAGTTGAAACTATACCAAATTCTATGAATTGAGACATAGTTTGCCTCTACCAGTGATCATTGTTAAAAATTCACACCCCACTATTAGTCACCATAATTGCATCTCCTCATGCTCACTTCACCACAAATGTCCGCTAGATGTTGCACCTAGTAGCCACATGCTACCACCATCTACCCCCGCCCCCCCCACACATAAAATTGGACCGATTTTAACCAAATAGGCCTTGGTTCATTCTTCATTGTTGTGTCATCACCGCACCTACATCAATCACTTCTCCACCTATCTGGTGATCTTTGAGTTAGAACTCTCAAGTCACTACCTCTTGTCTAATACAAGACAAACCTCATTGAAGGCTTCAAAGAAAACCAAGAAAGGTTGTCAAAACCTTCCTGGATTGACCGAATTGGACGGTTTGACCTAACCCATCCTAGTTTAACCTTCACTTCACTCTCACTACAATTCTTCTAAAGCATCATGGTTTCTTACTATGCCAACCTTATATGCATACAAAGGCATCCCCTTCATGTTGACCTAATTAGGAATGACATCCAGAGCTGAGAGAATCAGAGTACATCACCATCCCCCATGGGAGACTCACACCCAGAACCCATTGTACTGGGAAGCATACCAACACTCTCCATACGAGGGGTCCATATCCCACTTCTCTTACTCAATTATCAAGGAAAATCCTCCTCACCCATGGGCATCACCAATGGTTCATCAATCTTCACATCACTAGAAATGAGTTGGGAGATATCTCTACTAATAAAAAAAAGCACCATTGACGATACTTCATCTCAAAGTTGTATTGATACAATTAGTCGCACCCTTCATAGGGTATGCCGTGTCACATATCTTCAATATAGGTATAACAATTAGCATAGTAGCAACACATATCCATGGAGAGAGTGGCATCTGTATGATCGTCATTATCGTCACACCACTACACCTCAAATGGATATCCTCATGTTAACTCATCCCCCGAGGGGCTTTAATATCATCCCTCTTCTTGATCTCCCTAAACAAGAGCAGAAGGAGAAGTACAAACATGTCAGTAAAAAATTAGTCTCCCATCAAAATATACAGATTCAAGTGTGCTCACATCTCAAAGACTATGGGGGTTTCATTGACCAATATATGAGAGCATGTGGGATGAATACAATTGTGTACTATAGTTTTGATGCACACTTAGAGTTTTTCTCTATGGTGGAAAAGCAAAAAAAAGAAGAAGCAAAACATGAGTAGGTGTGCTTCCACTTGTTGAATACACAGTGATGGGTCATAGTCGACCAAACCACTAATATACTTATGAGGAATATAGAAAATTACTTAGAAGTGTAATGGGGAAGGATAGACAATGGAGACTCAAATTTTGGCAGGCATGTTGTTTGGGGATAACGAATAGTGAGAAAACTTTCTAAAAAAGCCACAACATGGCAACATGATCTAACACCATACTATCTGATACAACCATCGAGTTATTGGTAACTTGGTTTTGAAAAAAAATAAATGTCTTGGTGTTGTTAGACAAGCTGACTTATATCTCTTATGGTGTGTTGTTACTAGGAGGAAGGTACATGTAGAAAATTTTGCCATTTGTTACGTCCAACCACCACTAGGATATAAAGGAATTTCATCATTATGAGAGGAGTAATCACACTGATTGTGTACTACATGTGAGTGAGTGCTGACTTATTCACAAAGTTTTTGGAAAATATTCCTCATTAGAGAGTCAAATAGGAGTATATTGTCCACTCAGACATGATCAAAGTAGACAATAGTTGTTACATGATGATAATTTTCCAAACTCCACATAGGCTTCTGCACCATGTGAATGTATACTTTGCACGTCGAGCGATGCTTTTAGAGCTTAGTCACATAGATGATGCATGCAACACAATTAACATACACATGGATGAAGAGGCCTCTACTTCCACTGCACCTACACCAAATGTTGCAGACATTGGACAGTAGTATGGAGCACACTTCCATGATATTTCTCACCAATATATGTCCCATATATGTTGAACCTACTCAACACTACCCCCAGTCACCATATCCTCTTCCATAACCACATCATTCATCATTCAACATGGGAGGTTTGTAAATGTAAATACCCTAGGGACACAACCATAGTTCTAAACTTTGATGTTTGACCCTTCCTTTTCCAACTATCAAAACTTTGACTTGAACATTATAGATGAAGATCAATCATAGATGCAGAAATCTCCATCCCACTATCCTAAGTTTAGGGTTTTCTCAAGGATGCACAAAACCTTTAAGCTTGGGATGGTAGGGAAGTTTTCTCTTCTACCATCCCCTTTATTTCCTTTCTTTTCATTCATGCATGTTTATTCCATTATGTTTTTCTTTTACACCCTCCTTAATTTCCTTTATGTTCATTCATGCATGTTTATTCCACTTCCATTATGTTTTTATTTCATTCTACATCAATATAAAATTTAACATTTTCTCAAAGTTTGTCATCTTTCGCACAATCTATCTTCTTTACAGCCTTACTTTTAGTTTCTTGTAGGACCTTGTTTCTCAAATTTTAGCTCCATAATCAAGGTTGTGATGATGCAAATAAAATGGTAAAATCTAGTATATGTGTTAAATTTACTCATAATCAATATATTTGCTTGACCTCCAGCTTCATTCATATAATTAATTCCTTTCTACAAGTTTGTTGATGATTTTGGGTCTCACGATTTGAAACTACTTATTCCCCTATTATATATTGTAAATATAAACCCATAGTTTAATCCTAATAGTTGGATCTAGTGCATAATTAAACTTCAAGTGGTGTTTCATAGGTTCAATTATATTCTTAGAATCCCAAAATCATATGGAAGATTTTCTTTGAGGAGTTAAGAAAATAATGATGAGCTTTGAGTGCTTTAAAAAAAATGATGAGCTTTGAGTCATATCAAGTTGGATTGTTTTCCTTTGAGGGTCTTTTCACTTATCACACTAGATTGAGTCAAAAAGAAAAAGAAAAACTATCCAAAAGAGGCTCGGGCAACCAAAATTCCAAAAACAATTCAATAGTTCAAAGAAGCACTAATTTAACAAAATACTTAACATCCATGGCAATAAATTACACTTCACATAATAAAAGCATGTGTGAATAAAAGCATGAGTGTTCATTTTCTCTTTTGGAAGAGTTGAGAATGGTTCCCAATGGCAGTATGACTACACTCACAAATGTGTGTCTATGTCTGGTAGTGCCACCCCCAAAATCTCATTAGAGAGTATTTAGTAAAGATGGGACACCTATGAGAGCATCCCAATCGTAGGGTTTGTTTAAGCATGGTACAAGGACTTCATCTCATTGTATTGGGCCATCTAGCTCAGACTGCATGATCATTGCACATTACATGGACCAACCTAGTGTAGATCAAAATCATTATAAGTCATTAGAGTCCTTTCTTTTAAGTTGTGCATTAGGGCCTAAATAAGTGGGAGGCGTGTTGTTCCTAATTGGTTTGCATAAATACATGACATAAACTCATTACTTGCCTTCATCACCCGCATGATTCCCTAAGTGACTATGTGTTAATGCTTACATGTATGGTTCAAGATCCCACAAATCTTATTGGATTGCAATGAATTTTATTACACATTCCTAGTAGTCTTGTAAACTTGCATTTGTGAGTTCATTTGTGTGGTGGGGTCACAATTTAAAATTTCTTTCACCTAATCCTAGCTTCTATTAGCAAGATCGATTTAGATGTTATCTTAGGATTTTTGAGTTTAAATCTTGCATTAGGGCAAGCAAATTATAAGTTTGTATTGGATGATAACACCCAACTCTACATAATAATACATAGTATTTAACTATAGTTTTGTGCTTATAATGGTTTTGATATGCCAAAATAACTTTTAATTCTTAGATTTTTCATAATTTACTCCTTCTTTAAGATATATCTAGTCAACCAACCAACTTTGCGGCTTGTATGCACCAAATTAAGAAGAAATAGACTTTCTCAAGTTTTGAGTAAAAAACAGGAAAGACTTATACATAATTTGTAGTTTGGCCCAGAAAACTGGCTAGGTTTCACACAAAACTAGTCTGAGTTCATCCAAACTAGGCTTTCCATCAATCACTATCATTGACCTTCACCTCCACTAACAAGACAATGATCAGGTGAACCTGACTCAAATTATCTCAAAGTGACTTGGGTTTGCCTAGATCAGCCCCATCATCAACCATCCTTCTTTAGACATTTGGTGATGGATAACTACTAATGACATTAATCAATGACATCTATCAATGGACGTCTATCGATAAAGGCTACCAACTACACCAAGCCATGGACCCTTTCATCGATCAATGGAAACAACTGACATTAACTAATTCTACTGACTTGACTTGGTTTAATCCAAACCATCCTATGTTCACTACAAAATATTGATGAAAAGATGGATTTGGTTCACTCAACCCGGCCTACATTTGCTTCCAATGTCTGGAAGTATCACTGAAGCACCATCTACCACTAGAAATACCCCTCATTGGCCACTATCCAAGGATTCCACTTTTTGGTTCCCAAACCTTTGTCTTAGATTTTCAAGTCTTGAAAGGGCTAAGGATCTCACCCTACATCCTTTCCCATCAGTTTGCACCTACTTCCATTTGCTTCCATCACTTTTCATTGACCAACACCCTCTATTAATTTTCATAGATTTCCATCCCTTTCTATCAATCTCTAAGGTTCATTCCACATCTACTAACCTTTTGTTTGAATTCTAGCCATGTACATCCTCTATTCATCTGTCAATGAGGCAAAACCAACCAAGTTTCATCTAATTCATGTTGGGTTTGCTTCCACCCATTCATGCAAGATGTTGTTTGGGGTGGATTTGAGGAAGGAGTCCAACACTCTATAAGATAAATAAGTATTATCCAAAGGATGAGATCCATCCCGTATGGAGAGTGAGATTCACCTCTCCTCATTAGGCTAATCTCCTTCTCTTCATTTTTTCTTCTATTGTTCCCTTTGTTTCTATACAAATAATGTGTTTCCATCTTTGTTTGGTGCCAACTATGCTTTCCCATGGTTGATTAATATCCTTGCTGGCTATGTATTCTATTTTGGGAATGTTTATGTACTTTGACTCTAAGAAATTAGTTAATGTCTAGATCTATCATACTGTCACTTTATCTTCTCCTTTGGTTATGATTTTTTGGTTAGTTGGTCTATTTAATGTGTGAACTTCCATTTTTAATTTGAACCAAACTCTGAGAGGAGAGAGTCCAAGGGAGGATTTTACTAGAATCTAAAATCAGAGAAGTCAACCTCAACACAGTGAACCTAGCCATGGTTCATCTAGCTAGGCCCAGGTTCACTATCTGAGGTCTATTTTCTTTGTACGTCATTTGCATCAAGACATGTGTCGAGTCCAACCTAGATTCATCCAATCTAGATTAGGTTCACCTTGATCGGTTTGGAATTTTGGTATCTTTATATTACTTTTCATGTTCCTAAATGGCTCAAGCCTAAGAGGCAATCTAGAACAACTGGGGTTATTTGTCCATGATCCTTTAGAGATGACTTGGGTAGCTGATAAATATTTAGTTACACTATACTAGAGAAAGTAGGATGACCCCAACATTAGTAGATACCATGATATATTTTGGGTTAGGATGTGAGTTGATGTATTAGGTGTTCGAGGGTATATATGCATAAGGATTAGGTGCATAGGTAGTTTGATTCATGGTTGCAAAACCTCAAACACCTTCTCTAATATAGTAGGGTTTGATAGAGCATATTTTATTTATTTTGTTTTGTTTTCTCACATGGTGTTAGCTCTAAGCATATCTCTACATATCTATTTTTTGTATCTAAGTAAGAGCCAAAACTTAGTCAACTAAACGTCCCCACATCTGTGTATTTGACCGAAGTTTACTCAACCTTGTATTTGTTGTGAAAATTTTGGGTTATAAATCTTATTCCTAAGAATTTAGTTCACGATACTTGTATTTTGGACAGACTTTTAAGGGAGATCAATCAACCACCACATGTAATGCCCACTAATAATGGTTGTGGTCAACTTCAACTCTAGCAAGCATGATGTTCTCCTCTCAAGCATGATTCACATAAGTTAGGGAAAATTGGTTAAGTCAATCTTGCCAAAGCATGATGTATCTAACCAACAACACAATTTAATCTCATCAACAATTACTCACCAAAATAGTCGAGATGTTGTGTCAGTCCCTCATTACATCATGTTGAAGTGTTGTTGGAACCCACTTTTGGCAACTAATGAGAAACACATTGTGTCTCATCCCAAACGTAATGTGTTTGAATGATTTTATGGGAAAATAGAAAGACTGGAAGAGTGGTTGAAAGGGGATATCTCTTTTTTTTATCATCTTTAATCTAAGGAAAAGAATGAGAGGTAATTGAGAGGGAAATTCCACACTAGGAGAGGTTGAAAGGAAGAAGAAGGTCAAAAGGTCACGTTTCCTCCTCAAGATAGACAACCATGCAACTCATTCCTAGAGGATTATCCTATACTACTATTGTATAATGCTTCTCTTGTTATTTCACTTCATTCTCTTTATTTACTCCATGGAACTTGTTAAAAATTAGCTTGCATCCTTGTTTGTGAATCATCTTTGAATATGAAATAGTTTCCCTTCGATGCCTATAAGTCATGTGATGAAGAACTCTTTATGATGTTACAAATTTCATTGTTTGTTTATGGAGTTTTTGTATCCTTGCATAAGAAATGGAGGTGGATGAATGCTTTCTTTAAAGGAATTTAGGAGAACATGTCATATTGTGTTAGAATGTTAGTTGGAAGACATCGGTCTAGTTACCTAAGGAATTTAGGAGAACATGTCATATTGTGTTAGACTGTTAGTTAAAAGACATCAGTCTAGTTACCTAGGTGATTAACATGTGGGATTTATTAATCATATTATCATGTGAAATATGGACAAAGAAGTAATTCGATCTATTTTGTCTGAATGATAATCGTATGATTAATAGGTCTTATGGCACCAAACACATTTTACCTAAAATGGATTGCTTAAGAGAATTTCATGATAAGTTTTAGTTACTTCAAAATTAAATCAACCAATCATCTATGTCTTCAATTGGATCACTTATGTTTAATATATATTGGCTTCTTATGGTGACAATCTTTATATATACTACTTTTAACCAATCCTATTGCATCCCTCAATTTTGTTGTTTAGGTTATTTTATTATTTGATCGCATACATGCCCAGTTTGAGGAACATATGATGTCATTGTATGGGATACCATTCCTTTTTATGCAAATTTTGTTATAACATTTTAAATCAGCGTGTGATTTAGGAATAATTCCCTACACTTGTTTTGTTCTTCTATTTCTTACAAATTTGTATGAAACTAAACTCTTCTTCTTTGTTCAGAAATCACCATACACGGTTGACACTCAGTCTAGTTGGGACTCATTCTCCATGATCTTCAACAACCCTGACTTTGTGCTAACCAATAAGAAACCACAATCAATGGGTATAAAAACAAAACAAAGAAAAGGTAACTATCATATCTGCAACATCCATGGAGCTTGAAAGAGAATTGATTAACTACACCTCTCCTCATCCCAGTGAGGTGTCTAATTCTATGACTATTAGACTCAGTATTGATCCTACCCACTTTAGATTAGACCTAGGTCTAATTGGCATCATGAATTAGACTCAACTTACAGCATTGGCCAATGGAAATCTAAATCTTCCTATTAAGAGCTTACCCAGGCTTTGTGACAATGTGAAGATCAATGTGATGACTATGATGGTTTGTGTTTCTACCTCTTTTTATTTACATAATAAGCATGAACCAATAAATGGATTATAACATATTAATACCTATCATCTTCACTTTAGAAACCCTAAACCCTAGGATAGGATGCTTGTATGCTTAGATCTCAGAGTTGTTTCTTTCATGTTAAGCCCCTTAGTGGGAGATTTTTATGTAATCTTTGTATTAGATGGTTTATTACTCAAATTGAGTAAGGATAAGATCCCCTCTAAGGTAAAAATCCTTACAAGATGGTATATATCCATGGTACTCAGATTCAGACTATTGCAATTTTATACCTCTTAAGTAGAACCCATTCCCTACATGGAAACCCCCTAAGTGAGGTCCTTACCCTAGGATTTATCTAAGTTATTTATGAGACGATAAAAAGAAGATTTAGAATATATGACATACATATGAGATTCCTGATTATTAAACCTTAATATGATGAATATATAGGTGCTCATGACCTATAATCTTGGCTAGTTGTGATATATCTCTTTGATGTTACAAGTTTTGAGTTTAGTATGGATTAGGTTATGAGAACATGAAAGAAGTTGATAAGGAGATCATGTTGTTGGAAAATTTGTGGCTTAATTCTTTCATTGATTATTGGCCAAAATGTTTGTTTGACATCACATAGTTTCTTACTGTCAAAAATTATTTTCCATTATAACAATATATATACAAAAATTTATGGACTTTATCACTATTTTCTTGAAACAATTCTTAATGAAGGAATTTATGAAGTGTTGACAAGGAAATCCTTGAACTAGTTAGAGTAGAACTCCAAAACCATAGTTTTGGCAATGTGTTTTGACTAGGAAAATCTGGTTGGTACTAAAGGTTTATTGGACCTACCTTTTGTCTCCCCTAGGTTGTGAAGAGTTGTAACCAATGACTTTTTGGATGCTCATATGAATCTTAGGGTTGTTATATTAGAACCACAAGGGCCTAAAATTCAACCCTAGTTGGATATGAATGTTAGTTTGATGCATGAATAACATAAAAAGTGTTCACAACTAAATGATGTATATGTAACCCTAACATCTATAAGAGTTGTTTTTATAGGTTGAACCTTTTAAGGGGTGGAGAGTAGTTGGTTGATAGTTTGTGGATGATTATATCTTGAGGACAAAATCCTCTTAAGGGGTGGAGTGTTGTAACATATCTAAACCTATCATCTTGACTCTAGAAATTGTATTCCCTTTGATAGGATGTTTTTATGCTTAGTTCTTGGGTCTGTTGCTTTCATGTACGCCCCTTAATGAGAGAGTATTATGTTATCTTATAAAAATTTAAAATAGTCATTGCATCTATTTCCCTTGTTGTACTTTGGTCTTGTATACCATTTTTTGAAAGAGATAGAAAATACACCTATTACAACATACTTTTTAGTGTGTTTGGATTAGATGGTTTATTCCTCAAATTGAGTAAAGGAGTGGATTCACACTCGATTCCCACTTCTTACATGGATTCTCAACATGGAGAAAAGGTTAAATTCATATAGGGGTGTGAATGGGCAGGACAAACCCACACCCATACCCCCATCTTGCACCAAACTTGTGGGTAACAAGTAGGATGATTACCCTATCCCTAGAAACATTTATCCTACCCTTACCCACAACCTCTTACCCTCAAGATAAATGGGTAGAGTAAAGGGTGAAATGGGTAAAGAAACATAAAGATAAATATATGATAATTTCAACAATCATTTCTCATGACATTCACTAACACATGACACTCCTAGAACTAAAAATAAATAGTAAAAAATGGGTTGGGTGATATACACCTACAAAACTAATATGTAACTAATATCAATTTCTACAAACAAGTTCTAACTTTTTTGGTGTATTGTTTATTATTCTCTCACTAATGATTTAGTATAAAAATTACTAACATGCTTCCCATTCTTAAATCGAGGTCTTGGACTAATAACATGTAGTGGTGAGGTTTGTTAAGGTGTTTAGTAGAATTAGTAAATATGTTAGAACGTTGAATCATAATCTAACCTTATACTAATCCATACATCGGTAAAGCGGGTAGGATAAAAACAACCCACTTTACCCTACCCTTTAGATGTGGGTAAAGCGAGTAAAGGGTAAATGGGTGGTTGGTAAAAAGTATGCTTACTCATAGCCTACACTACATGATATGGGTGATGGGTAAATGGGCAATACCCTACCCATTTACGGTATTAAATTCATACCTAGAATGCCTTGCTAATTAACTTACTGCATAAGTTCTTTCCTCCGAACAGACACGTGAGATTTTGAAGAAACTCTCTAGATTTGACCAACAACTTGGATAGACACTACTTGATGCTTTTAAGAGGTAAAAAGAGCTACTTTGGAGGGTTTCCACACCACAACTTTCCAGAGTGGACATAGTTGAGCATGTTCTATATAGTTCTTTCTCACAATACAAACTCTGTCATTGACGCAACTACAAGAGGATGTTTCTTGACAAAGATGCAAGTAAAGGCATGAAATTGATTGAGAACATGTACATGAACCAATCTACTAGGGGAAAAGATCATGAAAGTAAAAACTAAGATATAGAGGCCATTTGATCTCGTAGTGTACGTGATGAAACTTTATAAAGAAACTCAATTCTAAGTCTCAACCGAGTATACCAAGTTATGGTTTGTGACTTTCATAATATCTCTCACCACAATATTGATTGAAAAGATCTACCAAATGTATTAACTAAGAATGTGTAAATTTTCTTCAATTAATCATTTTTAAATTCTTCAATCCTAGTCGGAGAAGCTATCTCAAATATTGTTGGAAGGACAATGATCAATAGTACCAATACAAAAAATGCCAAGATAATCACCTGAGTCAACCCAAGAAAGAATGATTGTATGGAAGGAATCCTATTCAAGTTCATGAATGATGCCTCAATAGTTATGCAAAATCAAGCCCAGTCAACCAAGGGACTTTATCACCAACTGAGGAATCTACCTTTTTCCATTAGAAAACTCTAGAGCAATGAAGGAGATATTCCTAGAAACACTAAGGTGAGCACTTGTGAGCATGTGAACTCCACAAGAGTCACCTACATGAACCAAATTGGAAATATGGAAGAGCCAAAGAAGTATCCCATGCAATTTATCCCATTAGATATTTTTGATAAGCTCTTCGCTAATCACATTGACAATTGAAAAAGAAAACACAAAAAAGGTGGGCTAGAAGAAAAGACAACAACTCCATATGTGCCACTTCATTTGTGGAACAAGACAATCTATCCACCTATGCAATATCTTACAACTATCAGCCAAGAATAGGAGATGGAAGAAGGGCTTAATCTGGAAATTCCATTAAATGGGAGTCTATCTAATGAAGGAAATAAGGACAATCTTTAACACATGATGCTTGCACCCAATGTAGGAAACTTCCAATATCTTACACCTTCCTACCAAGAAGCTGGATCTCAGAGGTTTTTACATATTGAGTGATATAGGTTATATGCATTTTCCTAAATTGTCAAGTGACGAAGGAACCACATTTAATATTATGCCACTAAGTGTGTCTACTAACTAAGAATTGAATGCACCCAAGAAACTTAAATTAACTTGTAGATGTGTAGAGATTGTTATGTCATATTGGATTCAAGAGATTTGAAAATTTTAGTTAATTATCACATATAGGTTATGTGTTTATCTCAAAAGCCAACTATCAAGGATCCGTTTTTACCTTGATTCCAATCCCCAATACCCAAATAGATAGTTTTAAAGGGATGAAAGTGTTCAATTCTAAGTATCCCAAAGATCACAAACATAACATACATAATAATGAAACAAAAACCCTATTTTATTAATTATACCAAAAAGGTTCACAAATGGTGGCCCGATGGCAATAACATATTAAAGAAATCTAACTAACATCACATCCCAATTATGTAGATATTCCCATGTGGTGTTCTTGTTTGGTGAAACTTTCTTAGAGGAATAAATAGATATCAAAATTGTAAAAGCTTCGTGTTGACAAGTTGTCAATATATACTCAAAACCATAAAATAAGACACAATCATCACTTAAACATTGGTACATTATACAAATCAAATAAATTTATATGTATAGAAGGATCATATTTCTTGGAAAAAGTAATATAATAATAAGAAACAAAGTAACTCTCAATAATATTAATTTATAAAAAAAGTAAGCATCTTTCATTTACAAATTTAATTATACTCGAGAGGACATTGTCACAAGAGTCAATGTTAGAGCTTACATCCTATAGGATAGGTCTAGATGAGCCACGACTACTTGAAAGGTGGTCTTACCCCATGATACAAACAAGTGCAACGAGACTTGAGCCCTTACCCCAAGATATGGGCAGGTGCAACACCTACCACTGACTTGTGCCCTTACCCAACATACATGTAGGTGAACTTGAGAACAAGATCTCCTATATTGGAAATTTAACTTATTGTTGAATTAAATATAAGAAATACCAAAGTCTAATTAATAGAGATTGAACTATGTCAAACAAGAATTATGTCCATGTAGTGAGACTAATACATATACTATACAAAAGGTAATATCATAATCAAGGTCGATAGGAGGATAAACATACATATGACATTTGGAGTATAGATCTTAGAAAAGTCAAATCAATTTTATCAAAGTCTTGGCATGTAAAATACTGCACATGCTTCAAAGTAAGGATATTACAATTTAGGGGTCATATGGACTAAGATTAGGGTTAATAAGTTTCATTACTCAATTTGGGTATGATTTTGAATCCACAATTAGGATTCCATGTTTTCAAGTATATGAGACTAGTATTAAGTTCTAAGATCATTTTCCAAAAACATATTCAATGGATGTTTATATACCTAGTTCATATTAGAACTAAACCCTAAATCAGTATCAAGGTCAACCTACCATTATCAATAATTTTGGGGTTGAGATTCATTTCTAAGTCATATTCATTATCTTAAGAGGGGAAATCATAAGATTTTAACATTTCTAGCATTAATTGATCACTGGATTAGGGTTATTTAGCAATAATTGAGTTTCATTTCATATTATCAATCATAGACATCAAGTAATGGTTCATAGTGGGTCTGGGTACTCCTTTAATCATCAAGATAGATATCATGATCAGATATAGGGTTCTTAAGTCATAAAACAAAAGTAGGTTATTAATCAAGGATTAGTGATCATTAGATCACTAATTACGAATCAACCCTATATTATAATTCATATTTCATGTCTAAGTCATCGTTATCATTAAGGTCATTAAAGTTGGGTTTAGGTTTACATGTAATAAAAAAATTGATCTAGAGGTTTGGAGTCAAAATCTTGAGGTTTGATCATTTAACCAATATCAAATATCTTGAGAAACATCTTTTAATATTATAATAGAAAAGGAAGAACATTTAAAACTTTAAAATAGTTATTGTATTAATTTGATTTTTCTAATCAATGTTGACTATTTACACTTATTTGTTTGACAAAAATGTACTTTTTAGAGAATTTTAAAGTTAAGGGTCATAGTGTAGAATTTTAGTTAGAGAGGATGATGATTTATAGTTGTTCTAAAATAAGTGCAATTGTGATTCTTGGTTAGTGCAATCTTTATTAGGGTGTCTATATCCTCTGCCTCCACTAAGAGAGTGAGAGAGAAGAAGGAGGTGACTGGTATTGAGTACCATTTGATCAGCAGTCAAAACTAACTAGTTTGAGATCAGACGACGGCTGCACCTTCACTTCACCCTGATGCTCCTATGTGAGAGCTGCTATTGTGTGGTGGTGGTTGTCACTAAAGAAGGGGAAAAAAGGAGAAAGATAGGGGATCAATGATTGGGAAAAAGTTTGATCGATCTTAGCCAGACCACATGAATCTAGAGAGAGTCTAGGTTAGGGTTAGGGTGGCTTGGAAGTGAGGCTCCCTTATGGAAAAGCTACAAAACATGGATGGTGGAGCAAAGTCATATTGGAGTTCTTGAGGGTTTGGTGGTGACATAAGAGGGTGTAGATAAGTTTGGGAAGGTGAGAAGAAGTCAATGGATTCATTTTATAAGGTATCAAAGTAGGTTTATGTTTTTAGGGGTGTTGGTCATGAGGTCGATAGTTGTATTCTTGGCGGTCAGGAAGCTAGATGCTATGAAAATACGTATGGTTGGGTTCAAATTTTTGAGATAATATTATTAGGAGGGAACTAAAGAGGAAAGGAGGAGAGATAAGGTTTTTAGGGGATTGAGAATTTCCGTGTTAGTGTTCAAACTTTCCCTAGATAGGCACAAGTTTGGTGAAAACATTGTGGTTGTTGGAAGTTTGTTCTACACCATTTGTTAGCTCCCATCAATAAGGGGGTATTCACAAGGTATAAAATTAGGAACCTAAATCAATTGTCACATTAATGATCACGTCCTCAATCAAAGAAAGTCTAAAAAGGCAACATTTTTCAAATAATTTCTCCTATGAAAAAAATAGTATCTCCTAAACTACAACTCTAAAAGAAACAAAATCTTTGACATTTCTTCCTCATTAGGCAAACTTCAAATTTTCTTAAAAAAATCAAAGTTCTTGACTATAAAACTCCTTTCATATATGAAAGGTTAATTTCAAAAGGTATTTCCTTATAACTAAATACTATGATTTGGAAAAAAGGCTTAACTTAGCGCATACTTGATTCTATATATTTCAAACTCCTCAAGATTTACATTGTTGCTCCTAAGATTATTGAATTGGTCACCATACATGAAAAGTCTATTAATCCACAAAAGTATCCATATAAATTGGATTTTTTAGATAAGTAATTACGATAACTTAAGCCACACCACTATTCATTATTCTTCAAATGCAAGTCTCACATATGAGCAATGATTATGGAAAATGATGAAGTGGGGGGGAAAACAATCCATGTTGGATACATATAACGATATAAAAGTAAATTAGATAAAGAATTAGTGAAAATCCACAAACACAAAGAAAGTCATCAGGAAACACATCAATTTCTGCACCACCATAACATCATCTATATGTGAACCCTTTTCCTTGGTATCGACCACATGTGCTAGAAAATCCACACAACACTGCCTCATTATTCTCTTTGTTTTAGTTGTCGACACCATATATGTAGGTAGGATGCTCCTATCTCCTTGGAAAGTCCTAGAGATATCACCATCCCTATACTCTGCAACCTTGGACCCGCTATCCAAAACAACCATATACTTCTCGAATCTATCTATCTCTAGGATCACATTGAGTACATGCATATCAAGGGGCATAAGGTCCACTAGAATGTTATATCCTGAGAAACTAAGAGCATAGTACAGACATACCTTCCTCAAAATGAAAAACCCTTACTGAGGAGGCTCCATCAAAATCTCTTTTGATCTACTACAAACAAAAAAGATACAAAGATGTAATCACCTCTCAAGTGATAAACAAGTGTGTCACATCTAGGTCAACCTAGAAAGACACATAAGAAGAGATAGTAATTCAAAATGAGAATTTTCAATTTGACCTATCATGACCTGTGGATTTATGATTCCTTCAGGATAAGTCATCATGTAGAACCTTGTTGTTGCCTTTGAGCTACCACAACCATGTCCTCCACCATCTAGTCCTAGTGAACCTATCTGTGACACCTAGTTGTGTCCTCTCCAACATCCAAAAATGTAGTGACACAGCCCCAAATGGATATGTGTATGTTGCTGGGTAACTTCTTGGATCAACTATGGGTAGAAATTTCTCACATGCCTAATATTTTCACTAATAACATTGCCTTGTCACAAACTAACAAGGACCATAATGAATTTTTCACATGATCTTCATTGCCTCCCATTCCACAGAATATATGACCTCATCATTGACATGGATCCCAAACTATTCTCCCTATAAGGTAGATAACCTCAGCCATGGCCATTTCTTGATGACCATTGAGATTGAACATGTTCCCTTATTTTTTACATTGTCGACCTATGTTGTGATTGTTAATTGTTGTTGTGTTATTGAGTAATTCTAATTCTTATAACCTCTAGATTGTTGACCATGTACATGAGATGACTTGTTCCTAGAATCAACATCATCATGGTTCATTAGTGTTCTCCCTATCCTCCTGATGACCAACACAAAGGTATAAAACTTCTCATGCATCTTCAAAGTAAACACGAATTGAGCCAAATCAACATTAAAGACTTCTAAAATTTTTTCATCCTATCCTTCTCTATAGGAATCTAGAGGAGGACAAAACATCACCAACTCCATGAATTGTGCCTTATAATCTTTCATATATAATGTAATCTAATGCATATGCTCAAATTGGGTAGTCTTCTCCTCAAAACTGAGGGAAGTATCCACACTCCAACTCCTTACAGAATAGTAGACCACATGATCACTTTGATGAATGTATATTCATATTACTTTAGTTTTGTTTTTTATTATATTTTAATCACATTTATGCATTTTCTTGTTTTACCCTAAGTTGGTTATTTTGATGTATTTTGTTTATTTGTATTTTTAGTGAGAAATTGTATGTTTTATTGTACGAAATGCACAAGGTTGTCAAGAAGGCCCCAAACACCTCCCCAAACACTTTAGAGGTAATTGGGTTCACACTCCCCTTCTCCAAGCAATTGGATTCATAAGATGATGGTGATAAACCTGAGTACCCATCTGCTCGTCTAGGCCATCCATTTCATCAACAAGAATGCTCAAAGACTAGAAAAGGATAGTGAGACAATCAACTCACTGAGTGGTCTAGTAGACTCACAAAGCAAAAGGGAAAAACAAAGTCAACAACAAATGAGGTAGTCAAAACGTTTTGGTGAAGTGACCTTCTTAAGAAAGTCAAATAAATCATAGAAGAACCTAACCTCCCCCCAATCGATCAACTCATGCACTAAGATGAGCAGCTGGGAACCATCCCCCAAGTCTATCTCTGTCTGAACTGACCAACTCACATTATGAATCGATCGACTAACAAAATCTATATAGAACATAATTAGAAGTGAGACAAATGACTCACCTTATGTGACGACCAAATCACCAACCATCTAGGCACGGGGAAATAAATTTAGTTGACCAAATCATTCATCAAGACAATTAGTTGGATTGTAGGACATGGACAAATCTACAACCTAGTCAACAAACTAGCCACCCGATTGATTGGGTGGGTTTTCTATTGCTTCAGGATTAATCTAGTCCAACGATTCTAGTAATTTATGTGGGTCCATATATAGGATCACTCAAAAAATGCACCTCATGTAAGGCCCTAACCTGGCTTAGTGCTTTGTGTTTGGTTTTATTAATAAGATTCTTAAACCTAAATCTAATCTCTTGAGATGCCTTAATAACATGTGACAAGTTTATGTTTTTAGTTTGGTCATGTTGGGTTGACGTTTGAGTTAGTTATGCTTGTTTTGGACGAAGTTGCAATTTACCAATGTTGAGGGTTTATCTTGCAATTTGTCACATGTAGGTTGTTCCTTTTGTACCTTAGAATTATGAGAGAGAGAGAGAGTGATTCTTTGGGACACCTTGCTAGACCTTGGTTGATAAAGTGCCATCATGTATGATATTAGGGTTTGCATGGATGATTGTGTGATGGATGTATCGAACTTGTATGATGGTTCTTGAGGTGTTGCTACCGCAACATTCTCTTGGTTGATGTTTGTTTCGACCTAGTGCCTTGGGCAAGTGTTTTGGGTCACTAGGGTTTTGTTTTTGTTGGAGTGTTGCGACTGTGTGGCTTTGGTGACCTAGTATAGCGGTCTCTACATGGTGTTCTCTTGTTTTCTTATGACCTTGGGGGTAGTAGACCTAAGTGGCCGCTACACTACCTTTTTTTATCATCCTTTGTTGCATGAAAGTCTAGAGTGGTTGCATGGTTGATACTTTGTTGGAAAAGTTTCTATTTTGTGCTCATGTCTTAACACCTCATATATGCACCTCTCTCCTAACCCTTATGTATATAGGCTCTCTCTTTTACATGCAAGTATCTTTTTTAGCTCTCTCTTTCCTCTCTTCTTCCTTGAGATCATACTATATCTTGGTAGAGTTAGAGAAGGTGGTGAACTTGGAGCTTTAGTGGCTAATCATCCTTGCATGTGGTGATCTTGAGCTTGATCATATCTCTTATGGTGATCTTTGGTGATATTCTTTATTGGTAAGTGGTTTCTCACCCTTGATCTTATTTTCTTAAAACCCTACCTCTTATTTTCCCCTTTTTGGTCATGAGACTATGGATCAACATGGTGTCTATCTTGAAAATATTCTCTTCACAAAGGTCAGAGACTATGGTTTTTACCATGCTAGTACCTAAGTGAGATGAAGCGTTCTCCTTTCTTTTTTCTTCCTTATTCGGCCTAGGGTTATGTTTTCTTCATCTTGATATTTCCTTTGACCTTGGTATGTTCTTCTCTTTTTAGGTGACCATATGTCCATGGAACGTGATCCTAGTTGGATCTTCTTTTCTCTCTTGGAGCTCATGGCTTTGGAGCGTGGTCTTCTTCTTAAGGTGGGTTATATAACTTTTCCCTCTTCTATTATTGCACCATTAAATTGCTTGCATGATACTATTATATATCTAAAATGTGATACCAAGATGTTAGATGATGTTATCATGATCTAGATTTTATGATTTTGAAGTATTCATACATGGATTACTCTTCCTCCTAAACCCTAATTTCATGCACCCGATTTCTAAGTGATAAAGGAGTTGTTGTTTTTACATGCAAAATGATCATTAGTTTTATCACCATGTTATGTTTCAACCAAATTATGATTTTGGATATTTTGATCTTTGGTTTACATGAGTTGGATGCATGGTTTTTCCTTATATAATCATGGTCTCCTATGGTTACCTTGGTGATGTTGGTTTTAGGGTTTTGATGACTATCTTTACATGGAGTTCTCCCCCTTGATGATTCTTAAGTTTTCTTGATGTTAATCATCTGATTTGATCATAGTTTTACTCTATTTTAGAGTTGGTTATGTGTTGTTTCGTGTGGCTTGACCTTTGGCTTGATACACATCACTTTAGGTGCTTGAGGTTGCAATATAGTTGATGGGTTGTTGTGGGCACAACAAATCCTAAATCTTGTGGTTTGGTCTCACATGTTGATCTTGGTTGCAATATGAGTCTCTACATATGGTTTCCATTATGTTCGCTACATACATAAAGTTTTTGTGATCACAATGCAAAATCTAACCCTAAAAGGGGGTCACAACACATTCTTTATCTTGTTTTGGTCGCTACAAAGATCTCTATTCATGGTTCTTTTGTGGTCACTACATATTCACTCTTGTCGCGGTTGCAAGAGGGAGCTAAACCTAATGGGTGGTCACTACATAGTTCTTTAGTCTGGTTTGGTCGCAACATGTGTCTCTGGCAGTCGCAAAACATGCCTTGGTGGTTTGGTCAATACACATGCATGAGTGAATGGTTACTACAGTGTGTGACTCATGTTGGTCACTACACTTGTTTCCTTGTATGATCGAAACATAGTGTTTCTTGGGATGTTGAATAATCATGACATCTATTATGCTTAACCCTGATGCATTCCAAGAATGTGGGACATGATGTGCCTACGGTAATGACTAGTATTGAATTGGAAACCTTAATTGGATATATGATAAACCCTAATCCTAATTCTTAAGTATATGATGTGCTTGTTGAGCTTTCTTGAATGAATCACATATAATTATGTTTTCTCTCTCCTACTTGTGTAAACCTTAACCTTGCATGTGGAATGAATATCATAGCTAGTGATTGCTATGGTGTGTTTGACATTTCACATGGTAATTAATGAGAACCTTTGTGAGGCATGATGAGACAGTGATGATGTGTAGGATCTTTGTGATAATATGATTTGGGTCTTATGAGTTGGCATAGGGTCAATGCCTAGTGTGAGGTGGTATCCTCCAGTGATGAGATGAGGGATTGTTATCCCCTAGTGTTGTGATGATGTTAATGACCCTATATGGTAGTGATATCAAGAGATGATGTGACAAGTTCATACCTTATACATTTTGTATCTTATGGATTTGTACCCTTTTACACCTGTTTTTAGCATTTGTTTAGGATTTGTATGTTGTAACTTGATTGATGATAAACAATACTCAATTGACTTAACTAATCAAGTGCAAATCTAATCATGTATTTTCCCTATCCCATAGATCCATCTTCAACGTCAGTACTTGTTGGATGGTGAAATGGGTTCTCCCTTAGTGGAAGCTCAGAGTCATATATTGTTGAATATATGCATTTCGTAGGATTGGATGTGGTCATACCCTAGAAGGAGAATGGTCGAGGCCGTATTTTAGTGATGTGATTTAGTATATACATGATATGTTTTGAATATGGCTGCGGTCATACCTTGGCAAGAGTGTGGATGTGGTTGTAACTCAGTTTTCACTACTGTCGTGCCTATATACCAAGGCGAACTTGGTTGTTTTTCAATTGGACTTTATATGTCACTACGACGGACTCATACTAATTAAGGGTGTGGGAGATCATAGGATTCTTGATCCTCCTAGATCTTGTATGACACTGATTTTGACTTAGTAGTGGTCAGTTGGAGTATGAGTGGCATACATCATCTCCTCAGGGCATAATAAAGGGCGTAGTATGATCGTCTAGTATATATGCTTAGGGTTAAACACAACTCACATTGGATGACCATTTACCTCATCTCTTGTATTGATTAGTCGATTTATAATGTGGTAAGAGAAATCAAATGTTATACATGTTCTTCATATTCCTTCTAAAAGTATAAGATGTTCTACTGCTCAGTTGTAGATACACAAACTGCTTAAACAGTACTATTTTACTCATATCATTTAGCTGAATCTACTCAACCTGATAATAATGTTATCTTACTTCTTTATCTTACATGTGTTTATAATACATGTTGGCGGAGAGTTATATCTATTGTGGAGACATTGGTCTCACTCTGTGGGTTTCTACATCTTTTAAATAGTCGCGTATGATGAGGTAGAGATCGTGTGGTTGAGGCTGAGCAGCAAGAGGAGCAATAGTTGTCAAAGGTTGGATATGCTGCTAGCATTTTGTAGTAGAGTCCTATATGTCGTAATTGTACTCTAGGTCCTTGGGGGTGTTTTGTAGATGTTGTTCATCATTCCAATTTTTTTGTTGTATAGCCATGTTTGTACATATATGGCATGTATATGTGTATAGGCTGCCATATGTAAGAGGTTGTGGAAAGTTAGCCAAGTGAATAGTAATGTGTATCATTTTGTGAGATGAGATGTAATACATGTGACATGGTTTGCAGACTCAGATGTAAAATGTTTATGCTTTTGTGGTTAAATGGAATCAATTTTAATTTACCATGTTTATGTTTAGTGTTAGTTGCACGCTTTATTTTTAAGTAATCTCATTTTGTTGTGATTGTTGTGTCACAAGTTAAGTTGGTATCAGAGCTCTAGGTTCATTGAGTCTACAGGGACATAGGACTAGGGTTTGTGTTTGTTCTAGTATCCTCCGACATATTTGATGGTAACTTCTGTTTATGTAGAAGAAGAAGAAGAGAAGAAAAGATATGTCTAGAGAGCATGAAGAACATACGGAGAACAGTGTTGTTGCACCAAGAGGTGGAGATGGGAAGTAGACAACAGATGATGGAGACTCCGAGATGCCTCAATTCAACCCAGCACTGGTGGGTAAACCTTCTTTTCAGTACATGTTTGGACAACTCATGGCCACGATGACGCATATGGTTGATAGGATGCATGTACCCCAAGCTAGAGCAGAAGTCCCTAATGTGGAATCCTAGGGTTCTGGGAAGACCTTTGAGAGGTTGAATCATGTGTGGGAGTTGGAGTATGTTGGTATGGCAGATCCAGCTGATGCTAATATGTGGTTAACCGAGCTCGATAAGGTCTTCAACATCCTCAATATCCCTAAAGAGGACAAAGTGAAGCACACAATTACCTATTGAAAGGGAGTATTGGCCATTAGTGGGCCATTATAGAAGAGAAAAGGCCTGGTGTTGCGATCAGTTGGGAAGATTTTCGGTGAGAGTTTGTGAGTTGATACTTCCTGAAGACCTACCTATATGAGAAGATCTCACAGTTTGAGAAAATATGATAGGGATCTATGATGATCAATGAGTATGAGGTGAAATTCGTGGAGCTTTTGAGGTTTTCCCCGTATATGGCTACAACGAATAAGAAGAGGATCATACATTTTGAGAAGGGTTTGAGTTCCAAGTTGACGAAAACAATGTCATCTTTAGAGAATAGGGAATGGTTTGCCACATTCATGGAGTAATTCAAAAGAATAGAGCAATAAGTTGTAGAGAAATGAGAAGCAAATGCTAAGAAGAGGCATGCAAAGTATCAAGGATAGTCGTCTATAACTTCAAGAAGCTTAGGTTTTCAACACCTTATCCCCAACAGAGGTCAGCATTTCAGTTCCAGTGGTCGTTGAGCAAAGGCTGAGGTTGTAGTTTTCCACTAGTGGGAGCTCACAGTACGTCATTAATATTAGTGATGGGGTCGTCTAGGCCATAGTATGAGACTAAGACTTGCCACGTGTGGGAAAGTAGGACATAAGAGGTGGGCATGTCCATTGAAGGATGAAGAGGCGATGCAACAACCAAGACAAAGTCAACAACGGTCGCAGAAATGACAGTTCAACAATGGTGGAGGTCGAGGATGTGGACATGTGTCATAAGCTTGTTCGTTTGGATAGGGTAGTAGAGGATGGGGGAGACAATAGGAAACAACTTAATTCTATGCCATGAGTCAGCTGGAAGGAGTAGTCAACCTAAGGGTCATGGCATGTTATATGGAGTTATTTCATTCTAATTTGTCTTCTTGCTACTTTATATCTATTTTGGTTGACCTAGGTGCGAAACACTCTTTTATCACTAGAGAAGTGATAATTAGTTGTTCCTTGCATGTTATTCATAGACATGATAGTCTTAACTTAGAAACCCCTTTGTTTGGTTCCACTGAGTTGTAGGAGGTGTGTCCTTCCTACGTTCTTTCTTTCTGAGGACACAACATTCAAGTGGATCTTATACCACTTGACATGCATGCATTCGATGCAATCCTTGGAATGGACACTTTGGAGAAGTATCAAGTGGTCTTGGACTATAGTACCAAGGTGGTGACATTTTTTAATAGTTATGTATCATGGATATTCCTAGGAGATAAAAAGATTATCCCTACATGTGTGGTGTCATCTATGATAGTGGAGAGGTTAATGAGGTAAGGCTGTGAAGCATTTTTGGTACATGTGGTAGATACTAAGGTGAAGAATCCTAGTATCTAGGAAATGCCAGTTGTTTGTGAGTTTGAGGATGTGTTTATCGATGAGTTTCTAGGCTTTCCCCCACTCCCAATAGATTGATTTTGAGATCAATCTGGTTCCTGGTACACAACCAATAGTGCAGACACTATACTGGATGGCACCATTTGAGATGCAATAGTTGAACAAGTAGTTGTAAGACTTACTTGAGAAAGGTTTTATAAGACTGAACACATACCCTTGGGGTGCTCCAGTGTTGTTTGTGAAGAAGAAGGATGGATCCATGAGGTTGTGCATCGATTATCGATAGCTGAACAAAGTGACGATTAAGAAAATGTACCCTTTATCACAAATAGATGATATGTTTGACTAGCTGCGAGGTGCCACAGCATTCTCAAAGATAGAACCAAGGTCAGGATATCATTAGTTGTGGATCAAGTTGGATGACATACCCAAGTCATATTTTAGGTCTCGGTACGGTCGCTATGAGTTTGTGTTTATGTTGTTTGGGCTAACCAATGCACCGAAAACATTCATGGACCTGATAAATAGGGTGTTCATACCTTACCTTGACTAGTTTGTGGTGGTGTTCATCGAGGACATCTTGATCTACTCTAGAGACAACCAAAAACATAATAAACATCTAAGGTATATGTTGACCTTGTTGAGGTAGTACAAGTTGTATGCTAAGTTCAAGAAGTGTGTGTTTTGGCTGAAGGAGGTGTCCTTCATGGGACATGTCATATCTGCTAAAGGTGTGCATGTGGATCCCAAGAGAGTGAGAGCAGCCAAAAACACCGACATAGGTTTTTAGTTTCTTTGGTTTGGTAGGTTATTACAGGAGGTTCATCAAGAACTTTAGCGCAATGGTTACCACTAACAAAGTTGATGAGTAAAGGTGTGCCATTTGTTTGGGGTGACAAGTGTAAGTGTTCTTTCCAGATTTTGAAAGAGAAGCTAACCAGTGCACCAATAATTTTTCTGCTAGAGCAAGGGAAAGGCTATATCATCATCTAGAGCCAAGTTAATAAAGCCACGAGTCATAGGATGGGATAGTATGTTACCATAGTAGAGTAGTGGTACTTGATGTTGATGATCTAAGGAGGATGGTTCTGGAAGAGGATCATTCTTTATGTACGCTATGCATCTAGGTAGCACCAAGATGAACTAGAATCAGAAAGACATGTATTGGTGCCCTAGTTTGAAGCGAGACGTAGCTGAGTTTGTGTCTAAGTATGCAGCGTGTAAACAAGTTAAGGCATAACATCAGAAACATGTAGGAACTTTGCAATCATTTCCTCTATCATAGTGGAAATGGGATCATATCACTATGGACTTTGTGGTTGGACTTCCGAAGACAACCAATGTCCATGATTTCATATGGGTGATCATTGACAGGTTGATCAAGTCATTGCATTTCCTCCATGTAAAGACAACATATACTTCCAAAAAGCTTGTAAATATCTATGTTGATGAGATCATTTGCTTGCATGGTATCCCAACTACCATCGTGTTATATAGAGGTCCTCAGTTTACCAGTCACTTTTGGGAGCGTCTACATATAGCCATGGGTACACAGTTGAGATTTAGTACAACGTGTCACCCAAAAATAGATGGACAGTCTGAGAAGACTATACAGACTTTGGTACATTTGTGGAGAGCTTGTGTCTTGCAGTTTCTGGGCAATTGGGATATCCACCTCAGTTTGATATAATTTGAATACAATAACAACTATTAGAGGAGTATTGATATGGAACTGTACAAGGCTCTGTATAGGAGACGTTGTAGGTATCTCTTATGTTAGTACGAAACTGGTGAATATCAGCTTCTAGGTCCTGAGCTTGTACAACAAACCACAGAGAATATTAACATGATACAACAATAGTTGAAGGCAGGACAGGATAAGCAAAAATTTCATGCTGATAATCATCATAGTTCGTTGGAGTTCCAAGTGGGAGACAAGGTGTAACTCAAGGTCTCTATAGTGGCACCTGTTGAGGTTTGGGAAGAAGGGTAAGTTGGCTCCCAGGATTATGGGACCTTACCCTATAGTGGCACGTGTTGGGAAAGTGTCTTATAAGTTGGAGTTGCCACCTGAGTTGCACATGTTGCATCTAGTGTTTCATGTTTTGATGTTGAGGAAGTGTCATCCAGACAGTGAGTTGGTTCTGTTGCCAGTGGAGGTTGAGCTGCATGAGGATGCATCATATGTGGAAGGTCGCATGTTGATCCTGGATAGGAGGATCAAGAAGTTGAAGAATAAGGATATCATTTTGGTTAAGGTTTTGTGTCATCACCATGGCATGGAGGAAGCCACGTGGAAGTTTGAGGAAGAGATGCATAGGAAGTAGCCATCTCTTTTCACGTAGGATTTTGGGGGAGAAATCCTTGTTATGGGTTTATGGTTGTAAGGCCCCTGACCTAGCTTAGTGCTTGTTTGTGTTTTCTTTTCTTAATAAGATGCTTAAACCTTAATCTAATCTCTTGAGATGCCTTAATAACACGTGACAAGTTTATGTTTTCAGTTTGGTCCTATTGGGATGACATTTGAGCTAGTTATACTTGTTTTGGACCAAGTTGCAATTTATCGATGTTGAGGGTTTATCTCACAATTTATCACATGTAGTTTCTACCTTTTGTATCTTAGCATCATGAGAGAGATTGATTCTTTAGGACACCTTGTTGGGCCTTGGTTGATGAGGTGGCATCTTGCATGATATTAGGGTTTGCATGGCTTTGCATGGATGCTTGTCTGATGGATGTATCTACCTTATATGATGGTTCTTGAGGTGTTGCAACCGCAACACTCTCTTGGTTGATTTTTTTGCGACCTAGTGCCTTGGGCAAGTGTTTTGGGTCACTAGGGTTTTGTTTTTGGTGGAGTGTTGTGACTGTGTGGCTTTGGTGACCTAGTGTAGCAGTCTCTACATGGTGTTCTCTTATTTTCTTGTGACCTTGGGGGTAGTAGACCTAAGTGGTCGCTACACTACCTTATTTTTCTCATCCTTTGTTGCATGCAAGTCTAGAGTGGTTGCATGGCCAATACTTTGTTGGAAAAGTGTATGTTTGGTGCTTTCATGTCTTAACACCTCATGTCTGCACCTCTCTCCTAACCCTTATGTATATAAGCTCTCTCTTTTACATGCAAGTATCTTTTTTAGCTCTCTCTTTCCTCTCTTCTTCCTTGAGATCAGCCTAGATCTTGGTGGAGCTAGAGAAGGTGGTGAAATTGGAGATTTGGTGTCCAATCATCCTTGCATGTGGTGATCTTAAGCTTGATCATCTCTCTTATGGCAATCTTTGGTGATATTCTTTATTGGTAAGTGGTTTCTCACCCTTGATCGTTTTTTCTTAAAACCCTACCTCTTCTTTTCCCCTTTTTGGTCATGATACTATAGTTCAACATGGTGGCTATCTTGGAAATATTCTCTTCACAAAGATCGGAGACTATGGTTTGTACCATGCTAGTACCTAAGTGAGATGAAGCGAACTCCTTTCTTTTTTCTTCCTTGTTCGGCCTAGGGTTGTGTTTTCTTCATCTTGAGATTTCCTTTGACCTTGGTATATTCTTCTCTTTTGAGGTGACTGTAAGGACCCTGACCTGGGTTATTAGGTAACCCTATTTGTTTTGGCTACGTAAGTTGCTTAGAACTTTAATATAATCCTCTAAGGGGTTTTTTATCATGTGACACACTTATGTTCCAAGTTTGGTCATGATTGAATGTTGTTTGAGCAATGTTCCTTCATTTTGGGCCAAAGTGTAATTTACCCAAGATGAGGGGCTATATTGCAAAATGTCACATGTTGAACATGCGTCATGTGTTTTAGCATCATTATAGAAATAATGATACCAGGTGGTGGCTTGTGGAAAGCCCAAATTCCAAGTTTGAACTTGTTTGAACAATGTTGGTGACTTGTGCATTGATTTTGGTACAAATTGTAATTTACCCAAAATGTGGGGCTGATATGCAAATTAACACCTATAGAGTGTCCCTACTCCCTCCTATTATCATTTAGAGGATATAGAAAGAAGTAGACACCATGTTTGATTCCATTATGAATGGTGGTTATCTTGGTGATGAAATGACCAAGAAAAGGTTGAATATGAAAGCTTAACTTGAGTTGTATCAAGTTGAAAAGCTTATATATGAGTGCCTATCGGCCAAGGAGCCATAGGAGGAGACTCATATCGTTTTTTGAACTCTTGGAAAAGGCAGTGTCATGCAAAGCACCTCAAATAGGTGAGTTGTGTCGGGTTACAACTTCCTTAGTAAAGTTGTGACGAGCTGTGCATAAAGTGATGAATTGATTGATATATCTTAATCAAAGATGTAATGGACGAATCTTTATCCCTAGATCACCCTCAACCATTTTTCAAGACAAGATAAATGTTTATGCATGCATGTACACATGTCACCCATGCATGGAAACTTGGCACCTACTAGCTCAAATTGATGACACCTCATTTTTACCTTCCTTCATGAGATACAAGTATATATACCCCTAGTTTCACCCCTTAATGGATTTTTTCGGATCTTACCACCCTCCTACCCTACGGTATCATGCATAGGATCCCTGTATCATGCAGGAGTGTAAAAATATTGTGCATAGGTCCTTGGATATTGCCCATAGTAAAACATATCGGCCAAGTAGGTGATATTGGCCAGATAGGGTGATATCGGCCATAGAGTGAAGTGTTTTGACTCCAAGTGAGTGACATATCGTGCAAGTGAGTGTCATATCATGCACAAGTGATGGAATATCATGCATGAGTAGTGTGGTATCATGCAAGGTACTTAGGAGCAATAAGGAGCTCAAGTCTTAACCCTAAGGTGAGGCAATGATCATCTTCAACCTAGGATTGAAGCATGCTTTTAGGGTTTTGATCTTCATTTCTTTTCTTCTTCACCAATTTCTTATCCATGGTGATTCCTTGTATATAAAGTAGTTGTGAACGAGCCTTGGACTTTTGATAAAGTCATCTTCAACCTTAGGAACGTGGAGCTTTGGAGCTTGGAGCTTTGAATTTGTTCTTAAGGCGGGTTATATAACTTGAACTCAACCATGTTATTATTCATCACCTAAATTGCTATATTTAATGAATTACTTTTAATTCCGAAATTTTCTTGAAATAGTTGATGAAATTATGAGTTCTAGTAGTTTCTTAGACCTGTTTCTGTGAACTATAACAGTTATAACAAAGGTCTAGAGCTTGAAGATGATGGTATCACTTTATAAAAGTGATATCGGGTGCAAGCACACAAGAAAGCACCTCTAACCCGATATGATGATGCACCTACTTCACTAAAACGATATGGATATGATTGTATACCTTCTTGCACGATATGGTGGTGTAGTATACACCTCTTTCATGATATGAGGTCAAGCAAACACCTCAAAAGTGATATCGGGCACAATCATACACACACACCTCTCTGTCTGATATGGTGTGAAGCATACATGCACACACCTCTTTGCCCGATATGGTGTGAAGCAAACACACACCTCTAAAGTGATATGGTGTGAAGCACACACACTCCTCAAAAGTGATATGGAAGCACACATACGCCTCAAACCCGATATGGAAGCATACATACACCTCAAGGGTGATATGGTAAGCACACATACACCTCAAACTCAATATGGTAAGCACACATACACCTTAAGGTCGATACGGTAAGCACACATACACCTCTAGGTGATATGGGTAGTAAGTACACACCTTTTGGACAATATGGTATTGAGAACATATCGCTACAATGATATGGTGGGTAACCCAATACACTAAATGACAAGAGTGGCAAGGTGGTTAGTACCCTAGTACATGTGATGGCTAATACACTAAAGTAGGGTGTGGCCAATACCTTCAAGTGAAGTGAGGATGTTACAAGGGTGAAGTTGATACACATTATGAATGGTAATGTTGATACCTTAATGGGTAAGGGTATGAGGGATATGATGATGCCTAGATCAATATACATCTAACCCAATATGTGTATTCAACTTAACATACATGATTTAACCCTATACACGTTGTAAAGGTGAGGGCAAGTCACTCTTAGGAGTGATGAGTGTAACACCAAGTAATGGTGTGGCTAATACCTTGATAGGTGAAACACCTAGAGTGGTTGATAATGGACAACCTTATATCAATAATGCCTTAACCCGAGATGAGTCCATATCATTGATGATGGTTGAATAATTCAAATGTGTGACTTATGATGAATACATTACATGATAAATGTGATTAGCTAGTGCATAAAGTATTAGGATGGGAAATACCCTAATGCAATATAATTTGATGAACTTAAGCAAGTTAAAAGTGATGAGGGAAGTGATACATCAAGACATGATAGATATCACATCTAGTACCTCAAGGTTGATATACCTTGATGTACCCTAAATCCAATATACTTGGATGAGTAACACATGAAGTGTGTCATGTCAATTGTTACATTGAGATGAAACACACTTTTATATGTGTAGGCGAACATACCTTGAGAAAAGGTTAAGCCAAGTTTTTTTTTTGAGAAAGGACGGGAAACCCTATGATGGGGGTTCCCCGCAAAAATTTTAACTTGCTAAAACGAGTTTTACAAGGTTCAAACTATTAGAAGAGAAAGGCTGAAGTAAAATAATCCTATCTACTTGTCCACGACGGACATGGTTGGCAACTGTATGAGCTGCCCTATTGTCTAAGCGACTAATGTAACTAACGCTACAAAAGGAAAAAAGAAGTTTCAACTCAATAATGTCCTCCACTATAGAGCCCAGGTAGTCCCTCCGTGATGTTGTAGTATTGCATGCTTGGACGACCATCATGGAGTCAGATTCCACTTCCACATGTGTAATGCCTTCTTTGTTCGCCATTCCAAAGTCGCCGACACAGCCAAAGCCTCTGTCATAGCTACCTCCTTTCCCGTAGTGACCTTCTCCCCAAACATCCCTTTAAGGGTCCCCGTTGCGTCTCTCATCACTACTCCAATGCTAGAGACATCGTCTTCTCCGCAAGATCCATCCACATTCAATTTAATATGGCCTGCACTAGGAGCGCGCCAGCCCCTTCTTCCTTTAACCTGCCCGTCATCTGCCCCATGCATGGGCTTACGTGACTCATCCTTCATTCCTCTAGCCGTCGTCAGCGCACAGCCATAGAGAAAGCTGCTATTTATGTTGCCGTCATTAAAGACACGAGTGCACCGTCCACGCCACACTACCCACATGGCAGCGACAATAGACGTAGCTTCACATCTCGTCGGCCTCGTCAGTGCTTCCTTCATAGTTGCAACCACCTCCCCGTCTTTGACGTCATCCACCCAGTTCTGGACCTCCCTAGGCAGAAGTTCCCACACCTCTACGGCACACGGACACCGGAAAAACATGCACTATTGTGTCCTTTTCCGCCGAGCAAAACATGCATGTACCATCTGGTATGCAATGTCTGTCGTAAAGCCTTCCCCTAGTAGCTAGTCCTCCCGTACAGATCCTCCATAAGAAGTGGGCTATCTTTGGGCTCCAACCATCCTGCCAGATCTTTTTCCACAGATCGTCACCGTGTGTTGCTTTGTACCATATGGCCTCCTCTTTCCCCATCAACCCCAACCAGTAAGCTAAGCGGACTGTGAATTCCCTGTTGTTTGCTGGCCACCACATCAAAGAATCTAAAGGTCTGCGTTTACTAAGCTGGATAGCACAAATCTTCCTAGCATAGCTTTCTGGGAAGCAATCTCGTACTCGTGAATGGTCCCATACTGTCCCATCATCTGTCATAAGATCACTAACTCAGTTGTACTCCGCGTTCCTTTCATTCTTGAGACGTGTGAGTGTTTCCTCCTCCTCGGGTAGCCAGTGGTCCTCCCAAAGATTGATATCAGCCCCGTTACCCACTCTCCACTGTGTTCCTTCCATCAATAATGCTTTGGCGCCCCACACGCTCCTCCACATGTAACTTGGGTCGTGACCCCGTCTAGCTTCCCATATTGATGTCCTTGGAAAGTATCTGGCTTTGAGAACTTTGGTCACCAACGCCTCCGGGTTGTTTGCTAACCGCCATAATTGTCTTGTTAGGAGTGCTTGATTGAAGACATGGAGATCTCTAAATCCCATTCCACCTTGTCGTTTGGGCCTACACAAGTTGTTCCAGCTCATCCACGACATTTTCCTCTTTTTGTCCTTTGCGCCCCACCAGAATCTAGCTATGGTTCTTTGAATCTCCTCAATGGTTCTTGCTGGTAACTGGATGATGCTCATTACGTATGTTGGTATAGACTGTGCCACCGCTTTAATAAGCACCTCCCTCCCTGGTTTAGATAAAAGTTTTTCCGACCACCCTTGGAACTTCCTCCATATCCTGTCTTTTATAAAGCTGAAAACATGCTTTTTAGATCTCCCTATGGCTGTCGGTAACCCGAGATACTTTGCATGACGATCCACCTCCCTCACTCCCAGCGTGTTCTTCATCTGATCTCGCTTTCCTCTTTGTACTCCCTTGCTAAAAACCACCTCTGTCTTTGAGAAATTTATTTTTTGTCCAGATGCCTATTCATATTGGCTGATAATTTCAGCTAACTTCAGGCATTCTGCAGTGGTAGCTCTAGCAAAAAGAATACTGTCATCTACGAAAAAGAGATGTGAGATTCGGGGGGCTCCCCTACACAGTTGAATTCCGTGTAAGAGATTATCTTGTGTAGCCACAGTAAGTGAGGTAGAAAAAGCTTCCGCGCATAAAAGAAAAAGATAAGGAGAGAGAGGGTCACCCTGGTGAAGTCCTCGTGCTGGGGCTGTGCTTTGGGTTCGGTCTCCGTTGATGGCAAACGCATGTTGGACAGTAGTAATGTAGTCTCTAATTTTATATATCCACTTCCCACCAAAACCCATCCTTTCCATCACAAAGGTCAGGAACTCCCACTCCACTCGGTCATAGGCCTTTGACATATCTAACTTCAAAGCAAGGCTGCCCTTCTTCTTTCCTTTGTTCCTCTTCATAGTATGGAACAACTCATAAGCAATCAAAGCATTATCCGTAATCAACCTTCCCGGGACAAAAGCACTTTGGTTTTCAGATATCACACTATTCATGAGAGGCTTCAGCCGGTTTGTCATCACTTTGGAGGCAATCTTATAAATCACATTGCATAGGCTGATTGGACGAAACTCCCCAACCGTCTTTGGCTTTTCAACCTTCGGTATGAGCACCACTAAAGTGTCATTTACAACCCTTATACTATGCTCTCCTTTCTACCATCCTTTGATGTAGCTTGCCACATCCTGTCCGACAGTATCCCAGTATTTTTGATAGAACATCGCCTTCATCCCATCTGGCCCAGGTTCTTTGTTTGGGTGCATTTGATTTATAGCAGCCCGGATTTCATCATCCGTAATTTCACTTTCCAGACTCCTCCTTTGCTCATCGGTTACAACCCTTCTAATTCCCTTAGTTGCCTGCTCGAACCCCGATGTGTTGCTGGCTTGGAAAAGATTGGAGAAGTGGTTCAGGAATATTTGTATGATCTCGCTCTCCTTTTTTCTAAGGGTGCCACTCTCATCTTCTATGCCTTCAATCCAGTTCCTTCGCCTTCTATTGGACGCCTTTTGGTGAAAACATGCTGTGTTCCGGTCTCCCTCTTTCAGTTCTTTCACATGTGCCTGTGCAGCCCAGTATTCATCATTCTTTTGTAGCCAATATTGTAGTTCTTTGGATGTATCCTCCGCCTTCTTGAGATTAACATTATCTGGGGGGAGTCCCTGAATTCTTTTTAGCTCATTCTCAGGTTCTTTAACCTTCCTACTCCTCTCTTCAAATTTTTCCGTCGCCCATTCTTTCAACATATCTTTACATCTCAGGATTTTATTGCTAAGGTCACTCCCTTCCTCCCTCTCCCACGCCTCTTTGATAATTTTCCCACACTCCTCCTCACCTGCCCACATAGGTTCGAACGCAAAGTAATTCCTTTTCTTTCTTTTACCGCTGTTCCTATTTTCTGCTTTTAACACGATAGGTGCATGATCCGATTCGTATATGGGAAGATGGAACACCTTGCAATTTTTAAACAAGTTTCGCCACTCGAGTTCAGGAAGGAATCTGTCGAGTCTCTCCATAACCAGCGTTCTTTCAGTCACACCCCTCTTCCATGTGAAAATATTTCCTTCAAAGCCCATGTCAATCAGCTCACATTCGTCAATGACGTCCCGAAAGTTCTGCATGAATTTTTCATCCTTTGGTGGTCCCCCTTGCTTTTCAGCGTTAGACACAATCTCATTGAAGTCTCCAAAGAATATGACTGGTTCTTCTACCTCTTCCTTCAGTCTCCTCATCAGCTCCCAGGTCTTTATTTTATTATTCTGATCAGCCCATCCATATATACCAATCGCTCTCCATTGATGTCCATTGTCTTCTTTTATCAATCTTGTCACATGTCTTGTAGAAAAATTGAGAATTTCCATCTTGCACTCTTTCCACCAAAAGCCGATGCCACCTGACATGCCCCTGCTCGAAATACATAGCCCATCCATAAAACCGCAGCCTCTTTTGACCTCCTCCAGCTTTGTTTCCGCTATCATAGTTTCCGCCACGAAAACTATGTTTGGACGCTCTCTCCAAACCCAGGCCCGGAGAGCTTTACACGTGTCAGGGTCGCCCAATCCCTGACAGTTCCAGATTAATATTTTCATTGTCCTTCGCGGGATTGGTCTCCGCCAATCACCGCTACTTGAGTCGTGACGACCCCATATCCGTCTACTGCGTTTGCAACATCTTGTTTGGCTCTTTTTTCCCCCGGTTCTTTTTCAGAAGTTTCATCAATGTCCATAGCACAGCAATCAACCTCTCGGTTTCTTTTACCAGTTGATTGATCCCACACCACTTCATCTTCAGGAATGCCTAAGCGTTGCCCCCTACTCATTTTGTATACCCATGGATGGTGCTTCTTCTTCCCCTGATTTTGTTTGTGACCTTGTTTTTGCCTGGCCCTACTTTTTTCTTCCGTTGTGCCCGGGTAATGGCTCTTCTCTCACTGCAATCCTTCACGTTGGCTTCTGAGTGTTGGTGGCTGCTGCCTTGATCACCCCTGACGACGGCGTTATCAATCTCCATAGTGGGTCCTGTCTTCCTGGTGATGATTTGCTCCCTGTGCTTTCCCTGACCCTCATTTCCTCTCTGTTCTTCGCCGTGGATCTCATGGTGCACGTTGCTTGCCTCTGTTGAAATCATGTTCACCGGCCATTGTTTCCATTCGTCTGAGTCTTCAACGTCCTCCGTTTCTGGTGCCAGCTCGGCGACCCGGTTATGCCCTCGTATCTTCTGCAACTCCACCGCTGAATATCTCGTTATCCGCCTTGCGCCCGCTGCCTCTCCGCCCATGGTGTCATGATCCCCATGCAACCCCTCACCCGATCCCATCCCCTCTGCCATCCTGTCTTTCCCGCCGTCACCCCCACTCTCGTCCGGCATGCCCCGGCTACCCCGCACCATTGCCCTAGCCCGTTCTTCACGCTCTTCCCCACCCGTGCCCCTCCCGCTGTTCTCCCGCCTCCCGACTTCCGACTCATCTCGCCCCCCCCCCCTCGTACATCCCTGATCCCTCCGTGTGACCACTGTCAACTCCCCCCTTCTTCTGTGTTGCTCCCTCCCCACCATGATGTTGGTATATAAGCTTCCTCCTAGCTGTCCCTGCCCCTCCATCCTTCTTGTCTGTCACCCTTCTTTGCTTCCAAGGGGACACCCGCATCCAGTTCCCCCATCGCTGCTGGTGGCCGCTCCCATCATCGACGTGCACACAATCACGATCGACGTGCCCTAACCTGCCGCACGAGAAGCAAAAGTTTGCGAGTCTCTCATACTTCACCTCTATGTCCGCCGTCGTGCCCCCCTTCATCCTGATCTTTTAGATGCGTTTCAAAGGTTTGGATACGTCTAGAACGACTTGGACTCGTATAGAAGAGTCCCATCCCAGGTCGTCGGTGTCGGTGCCGATCACATCCCCAATCCTCCCCACTATCTCGCGGATAGTCGTATCCGATCTATAGCCCAAGGGAACGCCGTATAGGCGGACCCAGAACAGACACATATTGATGACAATGTTCCCCGGTTGCTCCTCTTTACAGATCTCCTTGAAGAGCAGAAGCTTTCCGTCGAAGTTCCATGGAGCTCCATCAATTACTCGTTGTTTATCCCTCCAGTGGACGAATTGGATGATGAACACTTCTCCCTCGAGTTGCTTGAAGTCGGCCTTCTCCTTCAGGCTCCACGCTTGAGACAGCGTTCTCTCAAACACTCTAAAATTATAGGTCCGGTATGTGAGTAATCATCCCACCAGCGCTAGCTTGGTGTGATCCTCTGCCTCGTCTCCACTTCCTATCGGTTGCACGTCGATCGGTTCTTCTTCGTCTTCAGAAAGCTTGAGCCATGCATACTTGTCTGCAAGCTCCGCTACCATCACGAAACCAGAACCCCAAACACAGCCACACACTTGAACCTGCAAGAGAGATAACCCTAGTTCAGGGTAGAAGAACGTCCACGGCCTCGTGCCCTAATCGCCAGAGCGACAGGACACGGGGGGACGGGATACCTTTGACTAATAGGTTAAGCCAAGTTAATAAAGTATGATGTAATCATATTCTGGTAAGGATGAGAGAGGAACTCATACCTTGTGTTGATAATCATTTAATGATAAATGATGAGGATAAATAAGTATGATTGAATATTTATGATATGAATGTATGCTCCTAGATGTGTGGAGTAATGAATTAGGGTTTGCATTAATAAAATGAACATGAAACCCTAATCGGCTATAAAGGGAAACCCTAACCCTAATGATGGGAAGGTTGTAATTCTCTTATTGCATAAGCCTTGTAAGGCATGTTAAATACTTGTATAGCAAGTATAATGCTTAATGGCCTTGTGAGCCATGTGAATAAGTTGTTGCCTAATGAGAGGTGACAAGATGTGTAATGGCCTTGTGAGCCATGTGAATAAGTTGTTACCTAATGAGAGGTGACAAGATGTATGATGGACTTGTGAGCCATGAGAATACTTGTACAATAAGTGAAATGAATACCTTGGTATGAGGACTTAGAGGTAATGATTACTTGTTAGTGACGTAAAAATGACATTTGATGATCTAAGGGTTTGAATACCCAGATCCAATAATCATGATAATGATGATGTGAAGGGATGAGAATTCCCAATAATGGAATAAGGGACTGAGATCCCAAGTATCATGTGTTTTAAAGATTTGAAAAGTACGTGATAGATGTATTACACCTTTCTTTGTAGCATTTGTTGTGATTAATAATGATAACTTGTTTGATGCTAAAAGAATGTTGTAATGCATGTAATATATCACTAGAAACTATAAAACATTGCCCTGACCATAGATCCATCAGCGTCAGGATTTGATGAATGGTGAAATGGGTTTCTCGCGGCATAACCCAAAATTCATACTTTTGAGTATGTGGGGGCATAAGTACGGACGGACATGTGTGAGACGATCCCCTTACGAGCCTAAGATGAATGGGGATTTGGCTATATGCCATATCCTGGCTCGAGTGCGACTTCAGTCGTAGACTCTGTGTTGAGCATGGTGAACTGGACCGTGGCTCAGAGTATGGTGCTTGTGTCGCCATGACTTAGTAACTGGAGACGGTTGTGTGTAGATGTTCCCCTAAGAGAGTTCATTTGACGTTGTAGCTCTAAGCGTGGATGCCTACGTACCCTAGCACAACTTTTTAGCAGTGACACGAGATGTCCTGCATGTGGTCTCGTACTGACCGAGACAAGGGAGGTCATAGCAGCTGGATCTGTTAGATGACCTTATATGGTGCCGACTTGTGAGAAGTTTGTGGTCGGTTGGAGATGTCCGGGATATGCTCCATCTCCTCAGGGCATAAGTGTGATTGTTAAAATATGTTCATCCGTGTAGCATATCTGCTTAAGGATCGAATACGAGAAACATTGTTTGATGCGAAATTTAGTTATACATCTTAGTGGATAGATGTTATTTATGTTTCTTTACATTCTTTGCAAAGCATATAGATGTTTTATAACTCTACCATGGTTAGATTCAATATTCTCCTTAAGAAAGGAGATTACTTGATTCTGTTCATACAATGAATTATCCTACTTAATTAATATAAAAAAACCTCTGCTTAGTTTATAAATTCTTAATCTGTGATAATAATATGGTCGGCGGAGAGTTATATCTCCTACTGGGACAATTGTCTGACCCTGTGGGATCCACATTTTTTAGTGGACATGCACGAGGTGGCAAAGATCTTTCTACAGAGAAGGAACTACAGCTGAGGCAGCAGTGACAGCTCAGGTTGAGTGTACTATCTGTCATGTCTTGTAGATAGAAGTCCTATGTGTCGTCTCTGTACTCTTAGGTCCTTGGAGTTGGTTCGTTATGGTTTCAAGAACAATCTGAGATTTTTGCTTGTTAGCCTCGAGGTTTTATGTTGCTCCAGTATGTGCTTTGATAGAGTAACTGTTATATGTTGTCCTCGAGAGGAAATGAATAATGTTGTACAATGTAAATCTTGATATGTATGAGTTTTGGATCTTTCAGTAAAAGTTTTATGGACAAGGATCTCCTTGCAAAATGGTTTTAAATTTTAGTAATTTTTGTTAATCTGGTGTTTATGTTTATTCCACTTAATTAGTAACGATTTGTTTGTCGGTTTGGCGACTGTCGTTACATGGTTTGGTATCAGAGCTTAAGGTTTGTTGAGTCTATAGAGACATAGGACTAAGGTGTTGAGTCTATGTTAGTGTCCTCCAGTATACCCTATAGTGAATTCTGCTTGTGCAGAAGAAAGGGTGAAGTTTAAAAATGACTGGAGAACACGAGGGACACATTGCTGAGGGCAATGTTGTTGCACCAAGAAGAGGTGCAAGGGATCAGGAAAGAAAAGAATGAGTGCTTGAGAATTCCCATCATGACCCAATCAGGATAGAGAATCCTATGTTTATACTCTTAATGGGCAGGTTAGGACAACACTGATGCATATAGAAGACTGGATGCTAGTATTACAACCTAGGTTACCAGTCCTCAATACAAAAACTTTGGGCTTTGAAAGGGTTCCTAAATGACATAGTCATGTTGGAACAGTGGAAAATGTGGGAAAGATTAACATATGGCGAGAAAGTAGACTCTGCCATAAGTTTATACATATAATATATCTGTGATAGTAGTGCCCAAGAAGGGGCAATAAGTTGAGAATTAAGGAAATGTCATTACCATTCCAGAGACATTTGTCTGGTTGTTCTAAAAAGCCAAAGTTTTCGATGTCACTAGTGCAATAAATGCCTAGTGTACCAGGGCAGTAGCCACTAAGTAAAGGCAAAGGTTAATAATATGGTCGGCGGAGAGTTATATCTCTCGCTGGGACAATTGTCTCACCCCGTGGGATCCACATTTTTTAGTGGACATGCACGAGGTGGCAAAGATCTTTCTGTAGAGAAGGAACAACAACTGAGGCAGCAGTGACAGATCAGGTTGAGTGTACTGTCTGTCATGTCTTATAGATAGAAGTCCTATGTGTCGTCTCTGTACTCTCAGGTCCTTGGAGTTTGTTTGTTATGGTTTCATGAACAATCTGAGATTTTGGCTTATAAGCCTCGAGGTTTTATGTTGCTCCAGTATGTGCTTTGATAGAGTAACTGCTATATGTTGTCCTCGAGAGGAAATGAATAATGTTGTACAATGTAAATCTAGATATGTATGAGTTTTGGATCTTTCAGTAAAAGTTTTCTGGACAAGGATCTCCTTGCAAAATGGTTTTAAATTTTAGTGATTTTTGTTAATCCGCTGTTTATGTTTATTCCGCTTAATTAGTAACGATTTGTTTTTCGGTTTGGTGACTGTCGTTACATGGTTTGGTATTAGAGCTTAAGGTTCGTTGAGTCTACAGAGACATAGGAGTAAGGTGTTGAGTCTGTGTTAGTGTCCTCTAGTATACCCTATAGTGACTTCTTCTTGTGAAGAAGAAAGGGTGGAGTGTAAAAATGACTAGAGAACATGAGGGACACATTGCTGAGGGAAATGTTGTTGCACCAAGAAGAGGTGCAAGGGATCAGGCAAGAAAAGAATGAGTGCCTGAGAATTCCCATCATGACCCGATCTAGATAGAGAATCCTATGTTTATGCTCTTAATGGGCAGGTTAGGACAACAGTGATGCATATAGAAGATTGGATATTAGCATTACAACCTAGGTTATGAGTCCTCAATACAGAAACTTTGGGCTTTGAAAGGGTTCCTGAATGACATAGTCATGTTGGAACAGTGGAAAATGTGGGAAAGATTAACATATGGCGAGAAAGTAGACTCTGCCATAAGTTTAGACAGATAATATATTTGTGATGGTAGTGCCCAAGAAGGGGCAATAAGCTGAGAATTAATGAAATGTCATTACAATTCCAGAGATATTTGTCTAGTTGTTCTAAAAAGCAAAAGTTTTCGATGCCACCAGTGCAATAAATGCCTAGTGTACCAGGGCAGTAACCACTAAGGCAAAGGTCCTAACTTTCCACCTATAAGAACCCATGTCTTAGTCTCTACATCGGTGATAAGACCAATAAGACCATGGTACGAGGACAAGACATGCTATAGATATGGACATGTTGAGCATACTAAACTCTTTTCTTTGAAAAGAAGGGAGGAAATGACCCAACAACCGAGGTAGGCTCGGTAGGGCTTACAAAAGTCACATCTCAATAGTGTAAAAAGGCAAGAACAACAACATGAAACAACTAGACTCTATGTGTTGAGTCAACCTAAATCGGTAGATGACTGCGAGGGGTAACAGTTAGATAGAGCTTTTTCATTTCAATATGCCTTATCAAGATGCTATCTGATAATCCTAAAAAGGATTGTTGTTATGGATTTACCTATTGATTGCCCTATGGGGACATAGGGAAGAAATGATGAGAACTAGAGTTTATATTATGTTCGGTATTCTTTTAAATGCTCTATAATTACTCTTATCTATGTGAAAGAGGATGAGATATAGAAGTGATGCCTAGAGAAAATCTAGGAATGTTAAATCTTGTGTTTGTAATAATACAAAAAGTAAGGAACAAAATAGTATACAAAGTGCATACTACCTAATCTCAGTACTTGTATACCCTGGCTAGGTATTCAACTATTAAAGATAAGGTGAGTAAGGAACTCTTAGATTGTTATCTTTCTGGTTACTCTGATCAAGTAGTCATTATGAGACAATCTAGTGAGTATAATGAAACTATAAATATGGTATGGAGATGTGTATCACATCCTATGTGCAATAAAATGGAATCTGAGATGATCTCAGATCAATCCGTGTGTATGAGGAAGTAAAAAGTATAATCCTCATGATAAGAGAATGAGAACAAGGGAGATGATCCCTGTTTGATAAAGCCTATGTGAATAGTAAAGATCCTTTCCATAATGTGGGAATGGGAAATGTGATAAAATACCAAAATGTTCATGAACATGTTAGACAATAACAAAGAAAGGAGTGATGACATGTAATCATCCTTATAATTCCTATGTTGATGGCAAGGAACCTAGGATGAAACAAGAGTAAATGACTCATGAACAATTGAAAGTTCATGCAATAATTAGAGGAGACGATAATCTCTTCTCTTTGATAAACAACCCTGGGTAATGATAGTGTGATAAGAGGAATATGTTTCTTTGTGTTCTCTTCTTTTAGAGACATGGCAATCAAGTGAGTACTATGACACTTGATGTGCATGGATTAGAAATAATCCATTGATGCATACTTAGAAAAGTATCAGTTCATCTTGGACTTTGGTTCTAAGATAAAGATATGTGTAATAAGTAATGTTCCAAGATGAAAGAAAGATCCTTTTATATGTGTGGCTTTAGTAATGACAACAGAGAGATGGAAATGATGAGGATGTGATGTGTTTTTGACACATGTGATAAATACCAAAGTAAGGAATTCTGGTATCTAAGAAATATCAGGTGGTATGGGAAAATAAAAACATAACTCCTAATTAGATGATTTATGTTGGTTACCTGGAATGGCCAACTGTGAAATCAGTCTAGTTACATAAAATAGTATGGACATCATATGTTAGGGGTTTATGCTCTGCATAAACATAACATCGATAAAGATGTACTAATTTAAGGAAAAATTGTAGAATCATTTTGAGAAAAAGCTTATCAAGCTAAAAATAATTCCTTAGAATACCCTTATCTAGATATGTTAAGGCAACTTATAAATAACATCTAAAGATACCTATAAGATAAGTTTTTAATTGATAAGTAACCTCCCCTTATGAAAAGAGTATGTACAATTAATGAGATAGTTGGTACAAGCAGTACGAAAGTTTGGTGTTGTGTCAACAGATTAGATGGCATAGAAGATGTATGATAAGACTTGTAGTTACAAGTGAGTGGCAAAATGTAACTCTGGTCTTTTCTTGGAAGTGAAATGCTAAACTAAATGAGGAATATGGAAGACTCCCTAGAATCAAGAATCATGTCACATAAAGTTACAAGTTGAGAAAGGTGACAAATCAGTGAGGTTTGACACCTACATTAAATGAGGTATGTATAATACTTCTCCAACTAAGAAAAGTGTTACCTGACACAAAGTTGACTCTATAGTCAATAATGAAAAAGACAGTGGAGTATGTATCCTATGTGACAGGTTCTATGATAACCCTATGTGGAAGAACTTTGTGTTGATAAAATTTCTATGGTATCTCCATGACAATAAGATGTTATGTGGAGACTTGATGATATGATGAATGAATAATATATGTCTCCCTTTACCTGGGATTTCGGGGACGAAATCCTTGTTAGGTGTTTATAACTTGTAACGACCCTGACCTGGGTTATGAGGTAACCCTATTTGTTTTGGTTAAGTAAGTTGCTTAGAACTTTAATATAATCCTCTAAGGGGTTTTGTTATCATGTGACACACTTATGTTCCAAGTTTGGTCATGATTGAATGTTGTTTGAGCAATGTTCCTTCATTTTGGACCAAAGTGCAATTTACCCAAGATGAGGGGCTATATTGCAAAATTTCACATGTTGAGCATGCCTCATGTGTTTTATTATCATTATAGAAATAATTATGCAAGGTGGTGGCTTGTGGAAAGCCCAAATTCCAAGTTTGAACTTGTTTGAACAATGTTGGTGACTTGTGCATCGATTTTGGTACAAATTGTAATTTACCCAAAATGTGGGGTTGATATGCAAATTACCACCTCTAGAGTGTCCTTAATCCCTCCTAGTATCATGTAGAGGATATAGAAAGAAGGAGACACCGTTTTTTATTCCATTATGAATGATGGTTATCTTGGTGATGAAATGACCAAGAAAATGGTTGAATATGAAAGCTTAACTTGAGTTGTATCAAGTTGAAAAGCTTATATATGAGTGCCTATCGTACAAGGAGCCATAGGAGGAGCCTCATATCATTTTGTGAACTCTTGGAAAAGGTCATCTCGTGCAAAGAACCTCAGGGAGGTGAGTTGTGTCAGGTTACAACTTCCTTAGTAAAGTTGTGATGAGTTGTGCATAAAGTTATGAATTAATTGATATATCTTAATCAAAGGGATATGTAATGGATGAATCTTTATCCCTAGATCACCCTCAACCATTTTGCAAGACAAGATAAATGTTTATTCATGTAGGTACACGTGTCACCCATGCATGTACACGTGGCACCTACTAGCTCAAATTGATGACACCTCATTTTTACCTTCCTTCATGAGCAACAAGTATGTATACCCTTAGTTTCACCCCTTAATGGATTATTTCGGATCTTACCACCCTCCTACCCTAAGGTATCGTGCATAGGATCCCTGTATCGTGCATGAGTGTAAAGATATCGTGCATAGGTCCTTGGATATTTCCCATAGCAAAACATATCGGCCAAGTAGGTGATATTGGCCATATAGGGTGATATCAGCCATAGAGTGAAGTATTTTGACTCCAAGTGAGTGACATATCGTGCAAGTGAGTGTCATATCGTGCACAAGTGATGAAATATCACGCATGAGTAGTGTGGTATCATGAAAGGTGCTTAGGAGCAAGAAGGAGCTCAAGTCTTAACCCTATGGTGAGGCAATGATCATCTTCAACCTTTGATTGAAGCATGATTTTAGGGTTTTGATATTCCTTTCTTTTCTTCTTCACCAATTGCTTATCCATGGTGATTCCTTGTATATGAAGGAGTTGTAGACGAGCTTTGGAATTTTGATAAAGTCATCTTCAACCTTAGGATCGTGGAGCTTTGAAGTTGTTCTTAAAGCGAGTTATATAACTTGAACTCAACCATGTTATTATTCATCACCTAAATTGCTATATTTAATGAATTACTTTTAATTCTGAAATTTTCCTGAAATAGTTGATGAAATTATGAGTTCTAGTAGTTTCTGAGACCTTTTTCCATGAACTATAATAGTTATAACAAAGGTATAGAGCTTAAAGATGATGGTATCACTTTATAAAAGTGATATCGGGTGCAAGCACACAAGCAAGCACCTCTAACCCGATATGATGATGCACCTACTTCACTAAAATGATATGGATATGATTTTATATCTTCTTGAACGATATGGTGGTGTAGTATACACCTATTTCACGATATGAGGTCAAGCAAACACCTCAAAAGTGATATCGCGAACAAGCATACACACACACCTCTCTGCCTGATATGGTATGAAGCATACATGCACACACCTCTTTACCTGATATGGTGTGAAGCACACACACACCTCTAAAGTGATATGGTGTGAAGCACACATACACCTCAAAAGTGATATGGAAGAACACATATACCTCAAACCCAATATGGAAGCATACATACACCTTAAGGGTGATATGATAAGCACACATACACCTCAAACTCGATATGGTAAGCACACATACACCTTAAGGTCGAAATGGTAAGCACACATACACCTCTAGGTGATATGGGTAGTAAGTACACACCTTTTAGACAATATGGTATTAAGCACATATCTCTACAATGATATTGTGGGTAACCCAATACACTAAATGACAAGAGTGGCAAGGTGGTTAGTACCCTAGTACATGTGATGGCTAATACACTAAAGTAGGGTGTGGCCAATACCTTCAAGTGAGGTGAGGATGTTACAAGGGTGAAGTTGATACACATTATGAATGGTAAGGTTGATACCTTAATGGGTCAGGGTATGAGGGATATGATGATGCCTAGGTCAATATACATCTAACCCAATACGTGTATTTGACTTGACATACATGATTTAACCCTATACACCTTATAAAGGTGAAGGCAAGTCACTCTTAGGAGTGATGAGTGTAACACCAAGTAATGGTGTGGCTAATACCTTGATAGGTGAAACACCTAGAGTGGTTGATAATGAACAACCTTATATCAATAATGCCTCAACCCGAGATGAGTCCATATCATTGATTATGGTTGAATAATTCAAATGTGTGACTTATGACCAATACATTACATGATAAATGTGATGAGCTAGTGCATAAAGTATTAGGATGGGAAATACCCTAATACAACATAATTTTATGAACTTAAGCAAGTTAAAAGTGACGAGGGAAGTGATACATAAAGACATGATAGATATCACATCCAGTACCTCAAGGTTGATATACCTTGATGTACCCTAAATCCAATATACTTGGATGAGTAACACATGAAGTGTGTCATGTCAATTGTTACGTTGAGATGTAACACACTTTTATAAGTGTAGGCTAACATACCTTGAGAAAAGGTTAAGCTAAGTTATTAAAGTATGATGTAATCATATTTTGGTAAGGATGAGAGAGGAACTCATACCTTGTGTTTATAATCATTTAATGATAAATGATGAGGATAAATAAGTATGATTGAATACTTATGATATGAATGTATGCTAGTAGATGTGTGGAGCAATGAATTAGGATTTGGATTAATAAAATGAACATGAAGCCCTAATCGGCTATAAAGGGAAACCCTAACCCTAATGATGGGAAGGTTGTAATTCTCTTATTGCATAAGCCTTGTAAGGCATGTTAAATACTTGTATACCAAGTATAATGCTTAATGGCCTTGTGAGCCATGTGAATAAGTTGTTTCCTAATGAGAGGTGACAAGATGTGTAGTGGCCTTGTGAGCCATGTGAATAAGTTGTTGCCTAATGAGAGGTGACAAGATGTGTGATGGCCTTGTGAGCCATGAGAATACGTGTACAATAAGTGAAATGAATACCTTGGTCTGAGGACCTTGAGGTAATGATTACATGTTAGTTAGGTAACAATGACATGTGATGATCTAAGGGTTTGAATACCTAGATCCAGTAATCATGATAATGATGATGTGAAGGGATAAGAATTCCCAGTAATGTGATTAGGGACTGAGATCCCAAGTATCATGTGTTTTAAATATTTTAAAAGTATGTGATAGATGTATTACACCTTTCTTTGTAGCATTTGTTGTGATTAATAATGATAACTTGTTTGATGCTAAAAGAATAATGTAATGCATGTAATATATCACTAGAAACTATAAAATGTTGCCCTGACCATAGATCCATCAGCGTCAGGATTTGCTGAATGGTGAAATGGGTTGCTCCGTGGCATAACCCAGAATGCATACTTTTGAGTATGTGGGGGCATAAGTACAGACGACCATGTGTGAGCCGATCCCATTACGAGCCTAAGATGAATGGGGATTCGACTATATGCCATATCCTGGATCGAGTGCGACTTTAGTCATAGACTCTGTGTTGAGCATGGTGAACTGGCTCGTGGCTCAGATTATGGTGCGTGTGTTGCCTTAACTCAGTAACTGGGGATGATTGTGTGTAGATGTTCCCTTAAGAGAGTGCAGTTGATGTTTTAGCTCTAAGTGCAGATGCCTACATACCCTGGCACAACTTTTTACCAGTGACACGAGATGTCATGCATGTGGTCTCGTACTGACCGAGACAAGGGAGGTCATAGCAGTCGGCTCTGTTAGATGACCTTGTATGGTACCGACTTCTGAGAAGTTTGTGGTCGGTTGGAGATGATTGGGGTATTCTCCATCTCCTCAGGGAATAAGTGTGATTGTTAAAATATGTTCAGTCATATAGCATATCTGCTTAAGGATCGAATACTAGAAACATTGTTTGATGCACAATTTAGTTATAAATCTTAGTGGATAGATGTTATTTATGTTTCTTTACATTCTTTGCAAAGCAGATAGATGTTTTATAACTCTTCCATGGGTAGATGTAATATTCTCCTTAAGAAAGGAGATTACTTCATTCTGTTCATACATTGAATTATCCTGCTTAATTAATATAAATAGAACGTCTGCTCAGTTTATAAATAGTTAATCTGTGATAATAATATGGTCGGCGGAGAGTTATATCTCTCGCCGGGACAATTGTCTCACCCCGTGGGATCCACCTTTTTTAGTGGACATGCACGTGGTGGCAAAGATCTTTCTGCAGAGAAGGAACAACAACTGAGGCAGCAGTGACAGATCAGGTTGAGTGTATTGTCTATCATGTCTTGTAGATAGAAGTCCTATGTGTCGTATCTGTACTCTCAGGTCCTTGGAGTTGGTTTGTTATGGTTTCATGAACAATCTGAGATTTTGGCTTGTAAGCCTCGAGGTTTTATGTTGCTCCAGTATGTGCTTTGATAGAGTAACTGCTATATGTTGTCCTCGAGAGGAAATGAATAATGTTGTACAATGTAAATCTAGATATGTATGAGTTTTGGATATTTCAATAAAAGTTTTCTAGACAAGGATCTCCTTGCAAAATGGTTTTAAATTTTAGTGATTTTTGTTAATCCGCTGTTTATGTTTATTCTTCTTAATTAGTAACGATTTGTTTGTCAGTTTGGCGACTGTCGTTACATGGTTTGGTATCAAAGCTTAAGGTTCATTGAGTCTACAGAGACATAGGACTAAGGTGTTGAGTCTGTGTTAGTGTCCTCTAGTATACCCTATAGTGACTTCTGCTTGTGCAGAAGAAAGGATGAAGTTTAAAAATGACTAGAGAACATGAGGGACACATTGCTGAGGGAAATGTTGTTGCACCAAGAAGAGGTGCAAGGGATCAGGAAAGAAAAGAATGAGTGCCTGAGAATTCCCATCATGACCTAATCATGATAGATAATCCTATGTTTATGCTCTTGATGGGCAGGTTAGGACAACAGTGATGCATATAGAAGATTGGATATTAGCATTACAACCTAGGTTACGAGTCCTCAATATGGAAACTTTGGGCTTTGAAAGGGTTCCTGAATGACATAGTCATGTTGGAACAATGGAAAATGTGGGAAAGATTAACATATGGCGAGAAAGTAGACTCTGCCATAAGTTTAGACAGATAATATATCTGTGATGGTAGTGCCCAAGAAGGGGCAATAAGCTGAGAATTAAGGAAATGTCATTACAATTCCACAGACATTTGTCTAGTTGTTCTAAAAAGCCAAAGTTTTTGATGCCACCAGTGCAATAAATTCCTAGTGTACCAGGGCAGTAGCCACTAAGGCAAAGGTCCTAACTTTCCACCTATAAGAACCCATGGCTTAGTCTCTACATCGGTGATAAGACCAATAAGACCATGGTACATGGACAAGACATGTTATAGATATGGACATGTTGAGCATACACAACTCTTTTCTTTGAAAATAAGGGAGGAAATGACTCAACAACCGAGGTAGGCTCGGTAGGTCTTACAAAATTCATAGCCTAATAGTGTAAAAAGGCAAGAACAACAACATGAAACAACTAGACTCTATGTGTTGAGTCAACCTAAAGTGGTAGATGACCGCGAGGGGTAACAGTCAGATAGAGCTTTTTCATTTCAATATGCCTTATCATGATGCTATCTAATAATCCTAAAAAGGATTGTTGTTATGGATTTCCCTATTGATTTCCCTATGGGGACATAGGGAAGAAATGATGAGAACTAGAGTTTATATTATGTTCAATATTCTTTTAAATGCTCTATAATTACTCTTATCTATGTGAAAGAGGATGAGATATAGAAGTGATGCCTGGAGAAAATCCAGGAATGTTAAATCTTGTGTTTGTAATAATACAAAAAGTAAGGAATAAGATAGTATACAAAGTGCATACTACCTAATCGTAGTACTTGTATACCCTGGCCAAGTATTCAACTATTGAAGATAAGGTGAGTATGGAACTCGTAGATTGTTATCTTTCTGATTACTCTGATCAAGTAGTCATTTTGAGGCAATCTAGTGAGTATAATGAAACGGTAAATATGGCATGGACATGTGTATCACATCCTAAGTGAAATAAAATGGAATCTGAGATGATCTCAGATCAATCTGTGTGTATGAGGAAGTAAAAAGTATAATCCTCATGATAAGAGAATGAGAACAAGGGAGATGATCCCTATTTGATAAAGCCTATGTGAATAGTAAAGATCCTTTCCATAATGTCGGAATGGGAAATGTGATAAAATCACAAAATGTTCATGAACATGTTAGACAATAACAAAGAAAGGAGTGATGACATGTAATCATCCTTATAATTCCTATGATGATGGCAAGGAACCTAGGATGAAACAAGAGTAAATGACTCATGAATAGTTGAAAGTTCATGCGATAATTAGAGGAGATGATAATCTCTTCTCTTTGATAAACAACCCTGGGTAATGATAGGGTGATAAGAGGAATATGTTTCTTTATGTTCTCTTCTTTTAAGGACATGGCAATCAAGTGAGTACTATGACACTTGATGTGCATGGATTAGAAATAATCCATTGATGGATACTTAGAAAAGTATCAGTTCATCTTGGACTTTGGTTCCAAGATAAAGATATGTGTAACAAGTAATGTCCCAAGATGAAAGAAAGATCCTTTTATATGTGTGGCTTTGGTAATGACAACATAGAGATGGAAATGATGAGGATGTGATGTCTTTTTGACACGTGATAAATACCAAAGTAAGGAATTATGGTATCTAAGAAATATCAGGTGGTATGGTAAAATAAAAACATAACTCCTAATTAGATGATTTATGTTGGTTACCTGGAATGGCCAACTGTGAAATCAGTCTAGTTACATAAAATAGTATGGACATCATATGTTAGGGGTTTATGCTCTGCATAAACATAACATCGATAAGGATGTACTAATTGAAGGAACAGTTGTAGAATCATTTTGAGAAAAAGCTTATCAAGCTAAAAATAATTCCTTAGAATACCCTTATCTAGATCTGTTAAGGCAACTTATACATAACATCTAAAGATACCTCTAAGATAAGTTTTTAATTGATAAGTAACCTCCCCTTATGAAAAGAGTATGTACAATTAATGAGATAGTTGGTACAAGTAGTAAGAAAGTTTGGTTTTGTGTCAACAAATTAGATGGCACATCAGATGTATGATAAGACTTGTAGTCACAAGTGGGTGACAAAACGTAACTCTAGTCTTTCCTTGGAAGTGAAATGCTAAACTGAATGAGGAATATGGAAGACTCACTAGAATCAAGAATCATGTTACATAAAGTTATAAGTTGAGAAAGGTGACAAATGAGTGAGGTTTGACACCTGAATCAAATGAGGTATGTATAATGCTTCTCCAACTAAGAAAAGCGTTACCTGACACAGAGTTGACTCTATAGTCAATAATGAAAAGACAGTGGAGTATGTATCCTGTGTGACATGTTCTATGATAACCCTGTGTGGAAGAAGTTTGTGTTGATCAAATTTCTATGGTATCTCCGTGACATTAAGATGTTATGTGGAGACTTGATGATATGATGAATGAATAATATATGTCTCCCTTTACCTAGGATTCCGGGGACGAAGTCCTTGTTAGGTGTTTATAACTTGTAACGACCCTAACCTGGGTTATGAGGTAACCCTATTTGTTTTGCCTAAGTAAGTTGCTTATAACTTTAATATAATCCTCTAAGGGTTTTTTTTTATCATGTGACACACTTATGTTCCAAGTTTGGTCATGATTGAATGTTATTTGAGCAATGTTCCTTCATTTTGGACCAAAGTGCAATTTACCCAAGATGAGGGGCTATATTGCAAAATGTCACATGTTGAACATGCCTCATGTGTTTTAGAATCATTATAGAAAGAATTATGCAAGGTGGTGGCTTGTGGAAAGCCCAAATTCCAAGTTTGAACTTTTTTGAACAATGTTGGTGACTTGTGCATCGGTTTTGGTACAAATTGTAATTTACCCAAAATGTGGGGTTGATATGAAAATTAACACCTCTAGAGTGTCCCTACTCCCTCCTAGTATCATGTAGAGGAGAGAGAAAGAAGTATACACCATGTTTGATTCCATTATGAATGATGGTTATCTTGGTGATGAAATGACCAAGAAAAGGGTTGAATATGAAAGCTTAACTTGAGTTGTATCAAGTTGAAAAGCTTATATATGAGTGCCTATCGGACAAGGAGCCATACGAGGATCCTCATATCATTTTGTGAACTCTTGGAAAAGGCCATTTCATCCAAATAACCTCAAGGAGTTTAGTTGTGTCGGGTTACAACTTCTTTAGTAAAGTTGTGACGAGTTGTGCATAAAGTGATGAATTAATTGATATATCTTAATCAAAGGGATATGTAATGGACGAATATTTATCCCTAGATCACTGTCAACCATTTTTCAAGACAAGATAAATGTTTATGCATGCATGTACATGTGTCACCCATGCATGGACACGTGGCACCTACTAGCTCAAATTGATGACACCTCATTTTTACCTTCCTTCATGAGCAACAAGTATATATACCCCTAGTTTCACCCCTTAATGGAATTTTTCGGATCTTACCACCCTCCTACCCTAAGGTATCGTGCATAGGATCCATGTATCGTTCAGGATTGTAAAGATATCGTGCATAGGTCCTTGGATATTCCCAAAGCAAAACATATCAACCAAGTAGGTGATACTGGCCATATAGGGTGATATCGGCCATAGAGTGAAGTGTTTTGACTCCCAAGTGAGTGACATATCGTGCAAGTGAGTGTCATATCGTGCAAAAGTTATGGCATATCGTGCATGAGTAGTGTGGTATCGTGCAAGGTGCTTAGGAGAAAGAAGGAGATCAAGTCTTAACCCTAAGGTGAGGCAATGATCATCTTCAACCTTGGATTGAAGCATGCTTTTAGGGTTTTGATCTTCCTTTCTTTTCTTCTTCACCAATTGCTTATCCATGGTGATTCCTTGTATATGAAGGAGTTGTGAACGAGCCTTGGACTTTTGATAAAGTCATCTTCAACCTTAGGAACGTGTAGCTTTGGAGCTTGGAGCTTTGAAGTTGTTCTTAAGGTGGGTTATATAACTTGAACTCAACCAAGTTATTATTCATCACCTAAATTGCTATATTTAATGAATTACTTTTAATTCCAAAATTTTACTGAAATATTTGATGAAATTATGAGTTCTAATAGTTGCTTATACTTGTTGCCATGAACTATAACAATTATAACAAAGGTCTAGAGCTTGAAGATGATGGTATCACTTTATAAAAGTGATATCGGGTGCAAGCACACAAGCAAGCACCTCTAACCCGATATGATGATGCACCTACTTCACTAAAATGATATGGATATGATTGTATACCTTCTTGCACGATATTATGGTGTAGTGTACACCTATTTTATGATATGAGGTCAAGAAAACACCTCAAAAGTGATATCGGGCACAAGCATACACACACACCTCTCTGCCCGATATGGTGTGAAGCATACATGCAGACACCTCTTTGCCCGATATGGTGTGAAGCACACACACACACACCTCTAAAGTGATATGGTGTGAAGCACACACACCTCAAAAGTGATATGGAAGCACACATACACCTCAAACCCAATATGTAAGCATACATACACCTCAAGGGTGATATGGTAAGCACACTTACACCTCAAACTCGATATGGTAAGCACACATACAACTTAAGGTCGATATGGTAAGCACACATACACCTCTAGGTGATATGGGTAGTAATTACAAACCTTTTGGACAATATGGTATTGAGCACATATCTCTACAATGATATGGTGGGTAACCCAATACACTAAATGACAAGAGTGGCAAGGTGGTTAGTACCCTAGTACATGTGATGGTTAATACACTAAAGTAGGGTGTGGCCAATACCTTCAAGTGAGGTGAGGATGTTACAAGGGTGAAGTTGATACACATTATGAATGGTAAGGTTGATACCTTAATGGGTAAGGGTATGAGGGATATGATGATGCCTAGATCAATAAACATCTAACCCAATACATGTATTCAACTATACATACATGATTTAACCCTATACACCTTGTAAAGGTGAGGGCAAGTCACTCTTAGGAGTGATGAGTGTAACACCAAGTAATGGTGTGGCTAATACCTTGATAGGTGAAACACCTAGAGTGGTTGATAATGGACAACCTTATATCAATAATGCCTTAAACCGAGATGAGTCCATATCATTGATGATGGTTGAATAATTCAAATGTGTGACTTATGATGAATACATTACATGATAAATGTGATGAGCTAGTGCATAAAGTATTAGGATGGGAAATACCCTAATACAAGATAAGTTGATGAAATTAAGCAAGTTAAAAGTGATGAGGGAAGTGATACATCAAGACATGATAGATATCACATCCAGTACCTCAAGGTTGATATACCTTGATGTACCCTAAATCTAATATACTTGGATGAGTAACACATGAAGTGTGTCATGTCAATTGTTACATTGAGATGTAACACACTTTTATAAGTGTAGGCTAACATACCTTGAGAAAAGGTTAAGCCAAGTTAATAAAGTATGATGTAATCATATTCTGGTAAGGATGAGAGAGGAACTCATACCTTGTGTTGATAATCATTTAATGATAAATGATGAGGATAAATAAGCATGACTAAATACTTATGATATAAATGTATGCTCCTAGATGTGTGGAGCAATGAATTAGGGTTTGGATTAATAAAATGAACATGAAACCCTAATCAGCTATAAAGGAAAACCCTAACCCTAATGATGGGAAGGTTGTAATTATCTTATTGCATAAGCCTTATATGGCATGTTAAATACTTGTATAACAAGTATAACGCATAATGGCCTTGTGAGCCATGTGAATAAGTTGTTGCCTAATGAGAGGTGATAAGATGTGTAATGGCCTTGTGAGCCATGTGAATAAGTTGTTGCCTAATGAGAGGTGACAAGATGTGTGATGGCCTTGTGAGCCATGAGAATACTTGTACAATAAGTGAAATGAATACCTTGGTCTGAGGACCTAGAGGTAATGATTACCTGTTAGTGAGGTAACAATGACATGTGATGATCTAAGGGTTTGAATACCCAGATCCAGTAATCATGATAATGATGATGTGAAGGGATGAGAATTCCCAGTAATGTGATAAGGGACTGAGATCCCAAGTATCATGTGTTTTAAAGATTTGAAAATTATGTGATAGATGTATTACACCTTTCTTTGTAGCATTTGCTATGATTAATAATGATAACTTGTTTGATGCTAAAATAATGTTGTAATGCATGTAATATATCACTAGAAACTATAAAACGTTGCCCTGACCATAGATCCATCAACATCAGGATTTGTTGAATGGTGAAATGGGTTGCTCCGCGGCATAACCCGGAATGCATACTTTTAAGTATGTGGTGGCGTAAGTATGGATGATCATGTGTGAGCCGATCCCCTTATGAGCCCGAGATGAATGGATATTTGGCTATATGCCATATCCTGGCTCGAGTGTGACTTCGGTCGTAGACTCTGTGTTGAGCATGGTGAACTGGACCGTGGCTCAGAGTATGGTGCTTGTGTCACCATGACTCAGTAACTGGGGACGGTTGTGTGTAGTTGTTCCCCTAAGAGAGTGCAGTTGATGCTGTAGCTCTAAGCGTGGATGCCTACATACCTTGGCACAACTATTTAGTAGTGACACGAGATGTCTTGCATGTGGTCTCATACTGACCGAGACAAGGGAGGTCATAGCAGCCGGCTCTGTTAGATGACCTTGTATGGTACCGACTTGTGAGAAGTTTTTGGTCAGTTGGAGATGGTCGGGGTATGCTCCACCTCCTCAGGGCATAAGTGTGATTGTTAAAATATGTTAAGCCGTGTAGCATATCTGCTTAAGGATTGAATACGAGAAACATTGTTTGATGCACAATTTAGTTATACATCTTAGTGGATAGATGTTATTTATGTTTCTTTACATTCTTTCCAAAGTAGATAGATGTTTTATAACTCTACCATGGGTAGATGCAATGTTCTCCTTAAGAAAGGAGATTGCTTCATTTTGTTCATAAAATGAATTATCCTACTTAATTAATATAAAAAGAACCTCTGCCCAGTCTATAAATTCTGGATCTATGATAATAAAATGGTCGACGGAGAGTTATATCTCTCACTGGGACAATTGTCTCACCCTGTGGGATCCACATTTTTTTAGTGGACATGCACGAGGTGGCAAAGATCTTTCTGTAGAGAAGGAACAACAGCTGAGGCAGCAATGACAGCTCAGGTTGAGTGTACTGTCTGTCATGTCTTGTAGATAGAAGTCCTATGTGTCGTATCTGTACTCTCAGGTCCTTGGAGTTGGTTTGTTATGGTTTCATGAACAATATGGGATTTTGGCTTGTAAGCCTCGAGGTTTTATGTTGCTCCAGTATGTGCTTTGATAGAGTAACTGTTATATGTTGTCCTCGAGAGGAAATGAATAATGTTGTACAATGTAAATCTTGATATGTATGAGTTTTGGATCTTTCAGTAAAAGTTTTCTGGATAAGGATCTCCTTGCAAAATGGTTTTAAATTTTAGTGATTTTTGTTAATCCGTTGTTTATGTTTATTCCACTTAATTAGTAAAGATTTGTTTGTCAGTTTGGCGAATGTCATTACAGTGACCATGTGTCTATGGAACTTGATCCTAGTTGGAGCTTCTTTTCTCTCTTGGAGCTCGTGGCTTTGGAGCATGTTCTTCTTCTTAAGGCTAGTTAAATAATTTTTCCCTCTTGTATTATTGTACCATTAAATTGCTTGCATGCTACTATTCTATATCTAAAACATGATACCAAGATGTTATATGATGTTATCATGATCTAGGGTTTATGATTTTGAATTATTCATACATGGATTACTCTTTCTCCTAAACCCTAATTTTATGAACCCAATTTCTAAGTGATAAAGTAGTTGTTGTTTCTACATGCAATATGATCTTTGGTTTTATCATCATGTTATGTTTCGTCCATCTTATGATTTTGGAGATTTTGATCTTTGGTTTACATGAGTTGGATGCTTGTTTTTCCTTTTGTTATAATGGTCTCCTATGGCTACCTTGGTGACGTTGGTTTTAGGGTTTTGATTACTATCTTTACATGGAGTTCTTCCCCTTGATGATGATTAAGTTTTCTTGATGTCAATCATATGATTTGATCATGGTTTTAATCTATTTTGGAGATGGTTATGTTTTTTGTGGTGTGGATTGACCTTTGGGTCGCTACACATCACTTTGGGTGCTTGAGGTTGTAACATAGTTGATTGGTTGTTCTAGGCGCAATAAAACCTAACTCTTGTGGTTTAGTCCCAACATGTTGGTGTTGGTTGTAGTATGGGTCGCTACATATGGTTTCCATTGTGGTCGCTACATGTTTAAAGTTGTTTTGGTCATGATGCAAACCCTAACCCTAAAGGGGTGGTCACAACACATGCTTGCTTTTGTTTTTTGCTATAAAGATCTCTATACATGGTTCTCTTGCAGTCACTACGCATGGACTCTTGTTGCGGTTGTAAGAGGGAGGTAACCCTAATGGGTGGTCGCTACATAGTGATTGAGTCTGGTTTGGTTTCAACATGAGTCTCTTACAGTCGCAACACAGGCCTTGGTGGTTTGGTTGATATACATGCATGAGTGAACAGTGATAGTAGGGTGAAACCGAATTCACCCTAGTGCTCCCATTCATTTGAATTATTACTTCATGCTAAGTTTACATTCAATTTTACTGGCATAATCAATAATAACAATCATTATTTAATTATTAGTCTGAGTTCAAATTGAATTAATTAGCAACATCCTAAACAACATTGTCCCTTAGGATTCAATCCTAAAAGTATACTATGAAATGTGTCTACTTGTGGGTGGGATTGTTGTATGTTTGGGTTAGGTAATTTAGGGATACTGTTACTAGTAAATTATGTGATAAATATCACATCAAATTTTGGTGCATGTGATGGGGACAATAGAATTTCCTTATAAAATTTAGTTTAAATTGGATGAATTTAGTATTTTTATGTTCACAAATGATATTATTGTACATCATCTTGAATTTATAATATCTCTTCATCTAGTGACATCTCACTACCCTTTCTATCTCAAGTATTAATGCTTAGTGCATGAAACACCCCTCTAGCATTGACCCTACATCCAATTTTGATCTAGAGGTAGAAATTATCTTTTATGTATGGAATAGAGAATTAATGTAGAGAATGGACAAGGTAGAGAACAATGCATGGTGGATTTGGGTCTCTGGGAACAAAAGAATGTAATTTTGTAGGAGACTGGGGCCACCATACAAGAAGAAATTAGAGAAACCTAGGATGTATCTCTGAAGGAAAAATAGTACAAAAGGTTAGGGTTTCTCTATCCTAAAGCCACATATCCCACCTGATGGTCCCATCAGACATCACAACCGTTGATTTGAGAGTTATACATTGCCCATATTTTGATAATGACTTAGCCATTCCATTCCTATGTATCCAATATGTTTGTTCAAGATTGATTTCAGGCTTTATGTACATGAAAAAGATCAAATTATACAAGCCCTAGCTTGTTCCAGTTCAAGTAAAATGCATTGCAAGTGTGAAATTTGGGAAATCACTCCAAATGACCTTAGATGATTTTTGTAATCACTTGTATTGATGATAGGACTTGTAAATAAGATGAGAAAAAACCAGGGACACTTAATTCCATGGTTTAATCACTCAAATGTCAATTTAGAAAATTTGTCACAGGATATTCATCAGTCGAGTTGGAAACTCGACCGATCCTATGATGGATTTTCTGAAGATGACCCATCGGTCGAGTTGCACACTCACAAAACTCGACCGATCGACTCACTGAGAAAAACTAATTTTAGCTCATCGGTCGAGTTTTTCAGAACAAACTCGACCGATAGTTTGAAAATTGACTTTGTCTTTTAGTGGATCGGTTGAGTTACCTTTATTAAAACTCGATCGAATGTACTGTACATAAAATACAGAAAAATTATAACCATTGGATAGTTGTTTTGGGTGAAAATATATCTATTGCATCTTGGAAATGGCTATATTTCGACCCTAAGTGATCTCACACTCAAGGGAACACCTCCAACTATAAATAGGACCCATTGGAATTCATTCCAAGTTTGCTCATTCATGCTATTCTAAGTCCTTGCCATAGTTGAGTGTGTTGCAACTCCTTGATCCCCTTTCTTTCTCTAGTTTACACTTCATTTCGTGATTATGAGTGAGATAGGCCTGTTATAAAAGAGCTACTTCCTTGTTCTTGTAAAGCTCTCATCTACTCCATCTTCCCTACCCTTTCCTCCATGAATAAATGGTGAATCAAGCTACTCCAAGTGAAGGTGGAGCTTTTGTTGGTCTTATTCAAGTTTGAAGAAGAGGTGAAGATCTTCTTCAGGTTAAGGAGAAGGAAAAGGCTGAAGATCCAAGAAGAGTAGAAAAATCCTTGAAGGCGGAAGACTTGTGCTAGAGTGGGTAAGACCTTGGAGAAGGCAGAAGACTCTTGGAAAAGTGGGTAAGTCCTTGATAAGGTGGAAGACTCTTGGTACTTGGATGGGTAAGTCCTTTGGTGGTCTTGTGTTGTAACTCTTATTGGTGAATATATAGAGAAAAGAACTTGCAAAGTCCTAGAGTCTGACCTCTGTAGGTAGTTGACTGACCCTCTCCTAGTTTGGAGAGTGGAACCATTCTACATGACCTTGTCAGGTGCTTGCTTTCAATTCCTCTCATCCTTGCTATGCTTTTAGTTAGGACTTCAAATTGCACTTGAGCTATTGATTTTAATTTGATGTAATTTGAAGGTCTAATCTATCTTGTGAGAATTTTTGAAGCTATATTCATCCCCTCCCTCTAGATCCCTAGATCCAACAAGTGGTATCAGAGCCAAGGATCTTCTCCAACAATCTCCCATGAGATGAGAAGATGGGAGACAACCTACTTAGTTCTATCAACCTAGAGGGAGGCTTCTCCATGCATCCTATGGTCTTTGATGGCACCAACTTCCTCTATTGGAAGAGGCATATGAAATTCTACATTCAAGGCATGAACTTTGACATGTGGAAGGTGATGGTCACACCTTATAAGGACCCTACCAGATTTGTTGCAACATGGAGTGAAGTTTCACTCAAGGAATCCCAACTTAATGCAAAGGCCATAAGCATCCTTTATGCACCCCTTACCCCAACATAGTTCAACCGGATCTCATCTTGAGACATCGCCTATGAGATTTGGGACAAATTGTGCATCACCTATGAAGGCACAAAGCAAGTCAAGGAGGCCAAGATCTACATGTTGAACAACCTTCTAGAGAACTTCAAGATGGGCAAGAAAAAAGGGATTGAGGAGATTTATTCAAGACTCAATGTCATCATCAATGGGCCGGCTGCATTGGGCAATACTTTGGATAGAGGTATAATCAACTCTAAGATCTTAAGGACTCTACTAAAGAGATGGGAGTCAAAGGTCACCTCCATTGAAGAAGTGAGGAGCCTTGGTGACATCCCAACCAAAGAGCTCATCGGTAACCTCCAAGCCCATGAGCCAAGGCTTGACAAACAAGAAGAAGAAGCCAAGCAAGAAAAGAAGGAAGCCAAGAAGATCAAAGATAGTGCTTTCAAAGCACAAGTGGAGGCAGTCATACTTCAACAACACCTTGCTTGCCAGACTTCTCCTTCCTCCTCTAGTGAAGATGATGGCCCAAGTGATCATGAAGCAAATTACATTAAGGGAAAACACTTTAAGGGAAAGCAATCCTCCTCCTCCTCTACTCCTAGATGCTACAAGTGTGGATAAAAGGGGTACTAAAAGAGTGAATGTCCCAAGTCAAGAAGGTCACACCACAAGAGAAGCTCAAAGAAGGAAGAGGAGTACAAGAAGGAGAGCAAGTACAAGAGGAAGGACAAGAAGGAGAAAAGACACAAGAATGCAGCTCATACAGCTTGGGAAGCTTCATCTTCAAGCAGCTCAAGCTCCGAAGAAGATGGAGAGTGATACCTTGTACTCATGGCCTATACTAGTGAAGAAATTGGTGAGGTAAGTGAGGTGAGTTTGCATGAGTTATCTAAGGAATATATTATTGACATGCTTATATCTACCCGTTCATCTTTTTCTAAATGTAAATCTAAAAGAAAACAGTTAGGAAAAATCATTGATGATCTATATGCTAAACTTGAAATTCTTGGGCTGAATGACAAAACTAATCTTGAAAGTATTGATAATTTGCAAGGGCGATACCTTGATCTTGAGCTCCAATACAGTAGAGTTGAAGTTGAGAATGGTATCTACCTTAAGAACATTGAAAATATTAAGGAAGAAAACCAAAATTGCCTAAAAGAGCTTGAAATGATTAAAATTGAAAATGTTGAATTTAAGCTTCTTATTGATGCTCGTAGAGATGAAAGAGATGTCTATCTTAAAGAAATCCAAATGCTTAAATCCGAAAATTATAGGCTTCTTGGTCAAGTTAATGATTTAGCTTCTAGACCTATAGTGTCTAGTGCTAATGTTGCTTCCATTTCCCTTGAGAAGGATTCATATTTAACTAAAGCCATCTATCTTGAGGCTGATCTAGTTCATGCTAGTGATGACATAGCTAGTTTAGCTTCTACCATTATTTCTCTTAATGATGATAACCATAGATTGAGAGAATTCCTATAGAAATTCCTTAAAGGGAAGAACTCGCTAAATGAAATCCTTGACCATTTTTCCAAAAAAAGTGGTACTAGTGGTTTGGGATTTGTAGGGGGAAAAAGAAAAGCCAAAGGTAAGAAAAAGAGCAAGGAGACCTCTTTATTTATAGGAGAGTCTTTTGGTACTAAAAATCCTATGGTTTGTACTTATTGCAAAAGTGATGATCATTACTCTACTTATTGTCCTTACAAGCCTAAGGGGACCAACCCAAAGATGAAATGGGTCCCCAAGCTAACTCCAAATCCCAAAGTTTAAGTTGGAAATCAATATTCTTCTTTCTTGCAGGAAAAAGGAAGATGGATTGTTGATAGTGACTACACTAAGCATATGACAGGTGATATAAGCCACTTCAACAACTTCACCAAAAACAAAGGAGGTTCAGTCACCTTTAGAGACAAGAAGAAAGGTAAAGTCAAAGGTGAGGGTGATGTAGGTGAATCCTTTTGTATCAAGAATGTTCTCTTTGTGGATGGCCTACATCATATTTAATTAGTGTTAGTCAATTATGTGATAATGGCTACCTTGTGTTATTTTTACTTCTTTTGAATGCTTGATTCTAGATTCCCTCACTCACCAAGTTATATATAAGGGAACTAGAAGTGGTAATCTTTATGTTATTGTTCTTGACTCTATCAAGCCTATTGTTGGTAGATGCCTAGTAGTCAACTCAAATAATATTTCTCTTTGTCATCGTTGGCTTGGTCATGTAAATATGTATCAGTTGAATAAGTTGAGCAAAAAGGACTTGGTTAAGGGACTTCCCAAATTGGATTTTGAGAAGGACGAGGAATGCCAACCTTGTACCCAAGGAAAGCAAACCAAGTCCTCCTTCAATTCCAAAGGAGTTCTTATTACCAAGAGAGCTCTTGATCTTCTTCACATCGATCTATTTGGACCAATGAGAACTCAATTGCTTCATGGTTCCAAGTATTGCCTTGTCATTGTTGATGATTTCTCTAGATATACTTGGACCTTTTTTCTCATTTCTAAGAGTGGTACGCTTGTTGTCTTCTCGAAATTTTATAAACGAGTTGATAATAAAGCTTCTTTCCGCATAGTTTCCATCTGTAGTGACCATGGGGGAGAATTTGAAAATGAGCTTTTTGAACATTTTTGTCAAGAATCTAGTTATGCGCACAACTTCTCTTCACCTCGAACACCTCAACAAAATGGGGTTGTAGAGTGGAAAAATAGATCCTTACAGGAGATGGCTAGGACCATGCTTCTATAGTATGATACTCCAAAGAAGTTTTGGGCTAAAGTTAGTACCTCATATTTTATGCAAAACTGAGTTTTCACCCATCTGTCATTAAAGAAAACCCCCTATGAGATATGGCGTGGTAGGAAGCCTTCTATAAAATATGTTCATGTTTTCATATGTCCTTATTTTGTTTTGAATACAAAATATTCTCTTGACAAGTTTGATCTAAAATCCTATAAGGCTTTCTTTCTTGGCTATAGCACTACTAGCAAGTCTTATAGAGTATTAATGTTGATCTTGCTAAAGTAGAAGAATCCATAAATGTTAAGTTTATTGAGACTAACCCCTCTATTCCTAAAAATATTGTTCCAAATGATGATGTTGTAGGTGAAGTAATTACTATCCTAAAAGAGCTCAACATCAGCTAAAAGGGAAAAGAGGTGGTCGCTCAAGAAGAAGAGAAATATGAAAAGAAGAAGGTTCCAACCCCCCAGTTTGCAAAGAATCATCTGAAGGATATGATTTTAGGTGATCCATTTAAAAGAGTGAAGACATGTGCTGCATTCAAAAAGGAATAAGCCAACAATGCCTTCATCTCATGACTCAAGCCAAAGAACATCAATGAAGCTCTCAGGGATGATGAGTGGATCCTAGCTATGCAAGAAGAGTTGGAGCAATTTGAAAAGAACAAAGTTTGGACCCTAGTTCCAAGATCAAGTGATAGGAAGATCATTGGCACCAAATGGGTCTACCGTAACAAGCTTGATGAAAGTGGCAAAGTGGTAAGGAATAAAGCAAGGCTATTGGCTCAAGGCTACAATCAATAGGAAGGTATATATTTTGATGAAACATATGCACTTGTAGCTAGACTTGAGTCAATTCATATGTTGCTTGCCTTTGCTAGTTAAAAAACTTTCTTCTGTATCAAATGTATGTTAAAAGTGTGTTTTTTAATGGTACATTGAGGAGGAAGGTTATGTTGCACAACCTCCAGGCTTTGAACATGAAAATTTACCTAACCATGTTTATTTTTTGCAAAAATCTCTCTATGGACTCAAACAAGCACCTAGAGATTGGTATGAGAAATTAAAGAACTTTTTGTTAGATCATGGGTATATCATGGGCAAAGTGGATTCTACCTTATTTCTAAAGCACACTTCTAACAATTTTCTTATCATACAAATATATGTCGATGATATCATTTTTGGTAGAACTAACCTTGATCTTTGTAAGGAATTTAGTGATCTGATGGAGTTTTGCAACGCCACTAAAAATCCTAGAGATGATGAATCCCTAAGTTTAGCCTTGTTAGTACTATGGTAAGATCTCCACCCACGTATGCTAAGACACGCGGAAGTCTTATCGTAGTATAGTTAAGGGTCGAATCCTCGGGACAACGGTCTTGATGTAATCAAGATGGAAAACGTTTTAGTCGTACTTAACTACTTAACAATTGATATTTAGATCGAAAGTTTGATTTGGTTTTAAGCTAAGTGCAAGGAAAGTAAAGCAAGAAAGTAGAAATTAAGGTTGTAAACAATGATTAAAAACCACTAGGATGTTATCGGGTTTCACACCACTACACATGGATCAAGACATGCAACATAATAAAACAACCTGCAAAGAGAGTCAAATCAGTTAGTATCTTGTAGTCCTAGCTTCCTTTCGGATAACTAGCTACGAGAAGTGTGGAGTATTGCAACGCCAGCCATTCCATAATGAATAGTCACTTGCTTTGCATTACTCCTTCATGAAATGTGTTCCTCGACCTTACCAAGGTTGCACTTCCATACGTCAACTGATTCCATTTCATAGTATGGAAGTGCAACGATGGGGGGTGAGTTTACTCCACTCATGAAAGCACTCCTAGATACCGAAACAGACATATGGTGACTACATACATCTAAAACCAACATTCAATCGATATTCAGATCTAAGGGTACAAACATAGACAATTCATACCGAAAGATAATAAGTAACACAAGTTGATGATCAAGCAACTAGCGTTCATAAAACAATTGATGTTGAACTGAAAAGGAGAGTATCTCTATTGCAAACAATTGAATTACATTGCATGAAATGAAAACATGGGTAGCGGGGCTACTCCCCGCACCCTAGTGAATGAGACTACTCGCTCATGTCAAGGACAAAGAAGGAGGCGAGAAGAGAAAGAAAGAACGTCATCTCCATGGAGGAGGGAAGGTTGAACCCTTGGTGAAGAGAGCAACGATCTTCGCACTTCGTGGTTGCCTTGATGAAGGATCTTCTCTTCCCACCTTCTTTGCTGTTGAGAGAGAGAGAAGGTAGCTTGATGATGGAACGTGGATCTCAAACTGGCAGCCTTGGGGCAATGGATGAAGGATGGAATTGCTCTGGAACTGGAGGGGCAGCCTTTGGGCGTCTGAGAGATCTCCCTTTTGAAGTGACCCTTGGGGTCTTATTTATAGGCTCAAGTTGAGCCCAAACGGTCTTGAGACCGTATGGCCTTCACACGGTCTTGGGACCGTGTGGCATTCATACGGTCTTGGGACCGTGTGACCTTCATACGGTCTTGGGACCGTGTGGTCTTCATACGGTCTTGGGACCGAGTGACCTTCACACGGTCTTGGGACCGTGTGGTCTTCATACGGTCTTGGGACCGAGTGACCTTCACACAGTCTTGGGACCGTGTGGTCTTCATACGGTCTTGGGACCAAGTGACCTTCATACGGTCTTGGGACCATGTGGTCTTCATACGGTCTTGGGATCGAGTGACCTTCACACGGTCTTGGGATCGTGTGGTCTTCATACAGTCTTGGGACCGAGTGACCTTCACACGGTCTTGGGACCGTGTGGTCTTCATACGGTCTTGAGACCGAGTGACCTTCACACGGTCTTGGGACCGTGTGGTCTTCATACGGTCTTGGGACCGAGTGACCTTCACACGGTCTTGGGACCGTGTGGTCTTCATACGGTCTTGAGACCGTGTGGAGTCTTTGTAATTTTTTTTGTGTTTTCTGTAATGATAAAGAAGAAAAGTTAGTTTATTGGTAAATCCGCAATAAAGTAAAAAGTTAATGATTCTATCTAATTTATCTAAGAAAGAGTATGGAAAATTAAGGATAACTAATAAGATAACGTCACAAAATGGGAGTTTATCACCCCCCCTAACTTAGAGTCTAGCTTGTCCTCAAGTTAAATAGAGCTAAGGCATGCAGTGGCGAGGCGATTTTAATTAATCAGGGTTTCCATACTCTTGCTTCAATTCTAGATCAGAGATCTACCGAGGTCTTATTAGGGCTTCTGCTTACACTAACTCTTTCGAGTATCAAGAGTTGCATGGATTTCAGGTTCCTTTCATATCGTGAATCTCGCATTGGGACCACCTTTCTTATTACGTGCATGTCATCGACTCTAATCAGTTTTATACTTCGTTTGAGAAACCTACCGGCAACTAGAGTGGGTATGAGGGCTGGCTTAAAAGGCTTATTGTGTAACTCCCCCTTCAAGTGGGGAAGGGTTTGTCTATGCTTTTTAGAGACTCACTACCGGGCACGACACATCTGCCTTCATGAGGGCAGCTGAATGTACCGGTCGGGTGAGCTCTTTTATCAGCCTTTTCATATATTAGGAAACCTTAGGATCTCATTACCGGGCACGACACATCTGCCTTCATGAGGGCAGCTGTATGTACCGACCGGGTGAGATCTTTGTTGGCTCTTCATATAGGTCCTTATGCGTGGCACAACTCTCATGTGTTTATTCAACACTCTGGCTTTTATTCGAAACTCACAGGCTTAGGAAGTGGGTTTTTGTTAGGGTTTTTGATTGGGCGGCCAAGCCTCTTTTATTTGAAGAAGAAAACTGTTCTTAGGGTTCCTGACATGCACTTATTTTTATTTGGTGGTCCGCTCACGAGATTTCTTGATTTTGGATTTCCCCCTGATTTCCCTCTTGACTTTGAGAGTTTTCGGTTTGCTTTGGCCCTGAAGTTGACCTGTGAAGAGTCTGAGATAGAATTGAAGTAAAAGCATAAAAACCAATTGTGAATGCCATTCATGCCTGTATGCTAATCTTGTTATTTATTTTTGAGGACTACTTTATCTCTAACTTAGCTAGGGGTGATTCTTTCCAGGATGAAGGTTATACTTAAGAGTTATTTTATTGAAGAAATTACTGGAAAAAGTCTAAATATGAACAGAAAGTTTGAAAATGATGTGCGAAAAAGTATGAGTTAAAGGAAGGGTTGAAGAAGAATGATACCTTGCCCTTGTCCAGTGCACTCCCCCCCTAACTTATCACTCACTCTGTCCACAGAGTGTCAAAGTGATAGGTTGAGAGATGCATGGACAAGGGCATTAGGCTTCAGTTAATCCTTTATTTGCCCCATGAGTTCTGAGTAAGGTGGCTGCGAGCTTTCCACGTAGTGCGTGGTAGTCCACTTCTGTCATGTCCTCTATAGGCTTGTGAATGGACAGAATTGTATACATCTAGAAGAGGACGTGGAAGCCGCAGTCGTTGGATTCTCTGATTTGCTGGGGGCACCTGTGGCAGAAGGCTGGTGGTTTGAAGTGATCTTTGTCATATGCACGCGTGTGCTGACCCAAAAGATCGTGTAATTTGTCAGCACACTCCTTCGCCACCTCCTCCGTTGGTGTCTTTGGAGTTGTAGTGTATGCTTTCTGGTCTGGATCATACTGGCTGTCGGAACTGTTGTAGATTATTGTTGTTACTTCATGAAGATTGGTTGCTAGTAACATCCAGTGCTCTTGATGAAGGAAAGGTAGCATGATGAACTTTGGAGTTGTATGTTGGAGATAAGAGATGAGTGTCTCCTTTGTTCCGAAGTTCTTCAGCCCTAAAAGATCATCCTTCATGTAAGCGGACACCATATAGACCGTGTGGTGATTCCGTGCGAGTAAGTATTGATAAGAAGTCATTACACTTACAGACATGGAACCTTTGAACTGTATGGTTTCACGGAGGGCATCTTCCATAACCAATATATCCCCGTCAATATATACCAGCTCGTCTTTTTCGGCATACATCCGTGACATTATTAGTCAGAGCTCATTGTTTGAGAGACTTTTGCAAGCTTCCTGATCGAAATTGGGAAATGAAGGTTCAATGGCAGATTGGGGTTCCATACGTGGTGAAGATCTTTTGATGGTAACCCCAGATATCGGATCAACGTCACCTTTATCTGGAGCCAGGTCGAAGATGTAAGGGTTCCATTGACTTTGCTTGGTGACTTTGGTTGGCTATTTTTCTTTTGTCAACTCCGCTAGGGTTTGTCTGAATGGTCTCCTCTGTGGACGTTGAATGGATGAAAAAAGATAATGAGGGACGTCGTCTGGCGCCATAGTAGGGTCGTTGAAGAACCTTCTGTCGCAGATAAGCTCCATGGCGTAACGTCCTCGCAAAGAGTGGAAATCTTCGTTAATGAGCTCGGTGAATGGGACTTGCTGGTTTAGCGCTAAAATGTGCCTTATAACGTAGAAAGCGCTGTCCCTGGAACCTTCGGCGGCTTGGACTGGTGGGTTGATTATTCTGAACCAGGGAGAACTCCAATCCTGGCGGAGAGAAGGGCACGCGGCCCATATGAGTTTTAGAAGCCGGAAAGGGATGCATCTTGCCTCCCCGGCTTCAATTCCAACGAAGTTGATGATCCCGGCTTTTAAATCACTGGCACGGAAATTGTACACTTTGGCATCGCGGGCGACCGTGTCCACAATCATGAGCAACCAGTGGTTACAAACTTGGAAAGGCACGGTTATGTATCTAGCTTTTCTTGCGATCCCCCTGTGCAACCTCGTAATGGATTTGTGCTGTAGTTCTTTGTACAGTAAGCACAACCCCAGTGTGGGTGAGGCGTTGAGAACCGGTTGCTGTCGCCTAGAGCTTTTGTAGATCTCGATAGAGTTGGAAAGGAGAGTATGGAACATTGCCATCTTTACCGGTGACTGGGATCGAAGGATGGAGCGGAAATCTTCACGTGTTAGGTTGCGTTTAGTCTTCATGTTCTGGTATATAACATCCCCCCTTCTTTGGCATCATCTACTATAGTGTTTAGGATGAAGATATCCTGTGCGTCTAGGGTAGAGATGGCCGCCATGTCTAAATCGTGCATTTTTCTAGGTAGAGGTGGCGGCAGAGGTAGTTCTTGCGGTGTGGGGCAAGAAGTCTGTTCTAAGTCATCCATGTAATGCTGCAGATCGTCATCTCTGTCAGAATCAGAAGGAGTATCTAGTTCTTCATCAGTGTCTAGGCATACTCTGTCTGATTCTTCCTGTTCAGGCACTAAAGGTTCATGTGCAGAGAGTTGTTGAGCTGTTGTGGCTGGTATACTGCTGCTGGTTCCCAGGATACATTTTTCGAATTCAGCAAAAGCCACTTCTTTCGCAGCCTCCCCCAAAGATCCCGTGGAAAAGTTGAGAAATTGATCCCCGAAATGTATGCTGACGTTCTCCGTGTGAGCACGGGATTTGGGATCTTTATCACCAGCTTGGTGATCTTTCTGGTGTTTTGGTTCTGTTCCTTGGCTGGGGCCTGCCCCAGCATCATCTGGCTTATCGGAGTCATCAGCGGAGGGGGTACTGTTGTTTGAGTCAGCGGAGGAATCAGAATCTTCCTCGTCATCATCATCATCGTCATCGTCATCTGCTGCTGATTTATCAGTTGTTTTCTTATGTGCTTTCTTCTTGCACAGACGATGGATGGATTGGAGCTCGTCGTATGCCACTTGCACGTTCTCGTGTGTTTCGAGCAGTGCTTCGTGGGTTTCTTTTAAATCAGAGTAGCGCTCTTCGGCTGAGAGTAGTCATGCTGTGAGGTCGGTTACTTGAGCTCTTAGTTGAATAAGCTCATTGTTTGACGACTCCTCCTGGCGATTATGTAGTTGCGTGAGGGTGGTGTTGATGTCGTCCAGGCACGTGCTGAAAGCTTGCTGTTGCTGCTTGAGCTCGCGGAGGGTCTCTGGCAGAGGTTGAGTCTGCGTAGAGATCCTATCGACCTGCTTTGCCAACGCTTCATGCTGGCGTTGTACTCCATGGATCCACTCGGGCAAGTTTTTACAGCGGTCGTCGATGTGGTCGACTTGCTTGGCCACTGAATCTTGTCGTTGTTGGATTCCTTGGAGGATGCTTGGCATGGCGCGGTTCTGCTCGTCAATCTGGGCGACCTGTTGTGTTAGACCCTGCACACAAGAAAAAATAGAATTCAAAATGTTAGAGGGGTCGGTGAGGAGGTTTCAGATGGTGTCGAATTGACGTCCGAATTCCGCACCGACGTTAGAAAAAGGGACCCCAGTAAATGAAGAGTGAGGTGGCTGGAGTCGGGGTGGAATGGTAGTGTCGTGCGGAAAAGACACTGTTGATGGACCCGCGAATTGCGTGGTGACTGTGGATGGGGTCACCAGCGATATCGGGGTGGTGGTGGGTGGAAAAGGTGGTGTCATACCCAGAGAGAGAAATGGATCCGGGAATGTTGATGGAAAGTCGGTGGATGTGAAGGAGGTGAATTCGGGCGTTGTAGTGGAGAATGGGGTGCCCGAAGTGAAGAAGGGTGGGGGTGGTGGTATGGTTGTGGAGAAGGGTGGTGTGGTAAAAAGTGGTGTGGAGGATGATTGAAGGGTGGTTGATGGTGGTGGGGTAGTAGATATTGGGGTGGTGGAAGGTGGAGAGGTGGAGGTGAGCTCAACATTTAGACTCATTATAAAAGAGTCTAGTGATGAGGTTGTAATATGCTCCTCTGGAAGGGGGGGCTCAGGTTCGGGGTGAGGTTTTGATGTTGGTGTCCCCGACATCTCATGTGCCTTTACAAGCCTTCTGGAAGGTCGTTTGACTAGAAGTTTTGTTGTTTTAGTTGCCGGGGCATTTATGCTGAGTTCTGCCTGCCCTGCCGTTGCTTTCTTCTCTTTGGCGTTGACTGAGGCTATGATTTTGGCGATCTCGTCGTCTGTGAATAGGAGCTTGTCCTTGTCATAGTCAGCAAGTTCTGGAAGTGGGAGTAGGGTTCTGGAGGATTTTGTTGTGGGGCAGAACACGTAGTGCAGCTTTGCATCCTTTTCTTTTAAGATATAGGAGTTCTTTAATGTCTGCTCGTTGGTAAGGATGTCGCCCTTTATTGGGTTGCATTTGGGTAGAAGTCTATCCATCTTAAGATATTTGATGATAGATGTGATATGACCACCCGTGCAAATTTTTTTTCCGAAGGCGAAGGATGATAGCTTGAGGATCATAAGTCGTCCAATGTTAACTGGCATTCCATTTAGGACGGACCAGAGAACATAGAGATCAGATATGAGTACAGCTCCTCCTTCTGATCTGGGGAATAGTGCGCCAATGATGATTTTGTGAAGAGTGCGCACTAGGCCAGAATGAATGTTAGAGGCCTTGCTTGTCTTTGCATCAAAAGTTGGTAACCCCGTTAGCGATTTCCAGAAGGTATGTTTGTTGAACTTGGGGTGTTCTGTACCAGCGGCCTTAGCTTTCTTCAGCTGGTCTTGGTTATCGATGAAAATTTCATTCAGAAGATTTTCAGTGATGACCACGTCATTGTTAAAGATTTTGGTGGTTATTTTACGGTCACCACCGTCCCTTGCTCTATCCATGATATCCACTGATTCTTTGTGGAAATAGGTGAAGAATTCTGTTGTTGGCTCAATGTAGGGAATTTCGGATACAAAGCATAGCCGGGAGAGGTTGGAATTGTCAAGAAGAGTGAGGATTCTATTATAGATCCCCATCTTCATAAGTATGCTTGGGCAGACATACTTTGTTGGTTTAAGAATTTGGCTGATGGAAGGGATGTTATGGAGATGAAGATTTTCAGGTGGTGGTGTGGTGGTGGTGATGTGGGGGAAAATAGGAACGGTTATTGTGGCAGGGGTGGTAGTGGTGGTGGTGGATGGTGGGATGTACCCTGCCAGGGTTTGTTCCCTTGCAGAGGCAGGGTGTACTTGCTTCCTGGCCCTTTTCTTGGGTGCTGGTTCAGCTGTGGTTACTTGGGCCATTCTCTTCCCCTTAGACTTTGCAGTGGGTGATTCTTCCTTGGGGGAAGGCTGATATTCTGAGGCCTCGTCGAATGAAATTTCCTCAACCTCTTCTTCAGAGGGCTCTTCAGCTAAGCATCTGTTGATGCGTCTGATCTCATGCATGACTTTTAGCAGGTTCACCTTTGCCGGGACCTGTCCAGTTGTTTCATAGCTATCTATGACTTGTTGTAGTTTGGCCCGATCAGCTTCTAATTGTTCCCTTGTCCAGAAAGGGGCATCAACTATTCCTTGAGGTTGCTTGGAAGGTGATGTCATTCTAAAATAATTGACCGGAAAACAAAAGTTAGAATTCTTAAGTTTAAAATTATAACAAAGTAATATTATAGGAGTTTGAGTTTTAGCAGATTGGTTGAGTTCAAACGGTCCTGAGACCATTTGGTCTCAAACGGTCCTGAGACCGTTTGGTCCCAAACGGTTTGGGTATTCTCTCTCTCTTTTTTTTTTATAGCTCAAACGGTCTGGAGACCGTTTGGTCTCAAACGGTCTGGAGACCGTTTGGTCACAAATGGTCTGGAGACCGAAAGGTCCCAAACGGTCTGGAGACCGAATGGTCCCAAACGGTCTGGAGACCGAAAGGAAGGCAAACCGCGCGGCCATTCGTCGGCAGGGAACTGCGATGGCAACGACGGCGATATGGGTAAAGACAGAGTTCGAAAACTTGCGACTGTCTAGCAGTGGTGTAAATCGGTGAAATGTTGGGTGGTCTACCTGTCGGTGGGGACAGTGAGAAGTCTGGGTGCGGCGAGCGGCAGAGCAGGAGCGCGGGAATGCGCGGGGGCGACGACGGAGCCAGAGACGACAGCGGAGAAGCTGAGTCGACGGCGAAGTGATGAAATGGCGGTAGAGACGATGGCGGCGTCAGAGAGGGAGATGAGCGTAAAGACGAAGTTCTGGAATGAAACATGGAAGTTCGAGAATTCGGGCTTCTAGAAGAGAGAACGTAGGCGAGGGGGGATATATTTATAGGTTTTAGGGGGGGCGCCCCTTACCAAACGGTCTTGAGACCGTTTGGTCGCAAACGGTCTTGAGACCGTTTGGCCCCAAAATTATGTGAATTTTTATGTATTTTTAGATTAATGATGAAAGAACTTAAAGAAAAAAAAATAGGGTTAAAACAAAATAAAAGGCTAGGACTTAGAAAAGGTGGTACTCAGGTCTTGGGTTGCCTCCCAAGAAGCGCTTTGGTTTAACGTCGCTAGCTCGACAAAATTTTGCTCCAGCTATGTTGTTGTTATAGGATCATGGATCCCTATAGTTTGTCTTGATAATTTGTCTTCCGGAGTGTGGTATTTCTTTAATCTGTGACCATTAACAGTCCTTTCTCCTCCATTATCATCGAGAATAATGACAGCTCCTGTCGGGTATATATGTTTGATTGTGAAAGGCCCCGACCATTTAGTACACAGTTTTCCAGGAAACATTTTTAGTCTGGAATTGAATAGGAGGACTTTGTCTCCGACGATTATATCCTTTCTTTTTATGTGGCCATCGTGCCACATCTTGGTTTGTTCTTTGTAGATTCTTGCATTGTGGTAGGCTGTCATTCGTAATTCTTCTAGTTCTTGGAGTTGAAGTTGTCTGAATTCACCAGCGCCTTTGAGATCGAAGTTTAGTTGCTTAATGGCCCACCAGGCCTTATGCTCTAATTCAACTGGCAAATGGCAAGACTTCCCATACACTAATCGAAACGGTGTTGTTCCGATTGGTGTTTTGAAAGCTGTGCGGTAGGCCCATAGAGCATCAGATAGTTTGGTGGACCAATCGGTGCGGTGCCGATTGACAGTTTTTTCCAGGATAGCTTTAATTTGCCTATTGAAGACTTCAACCTGTCCACATGTCTGTGGATGATACGGTGTAGAAACTTTATGGTTAACTCCATATTTTCTTAATAAGGCTTCAAAGCTCCGTTCCAAGAAATGTGATCCACCGTCGGATATTATCGTTCTTGGAACGCCGAATCTGGGGAATATTATCTCTTTAAACATCTTGATTACCGGTTTTGAATCACAAGAAACGGTTGGTAGAGCTTCTACCCATTTCGAAACGTAATCCACAGCAACCAAGATGTACATGAATCTGTAAGATGGGGGAAAGGACCCATGTAATCTATTCCCCATACATCGAAGAGTTCGATTTCTTGCCATATATTCAATGGCATTTCATTTCTTTTGGTTATTCCACCGGATAGTTGGCACTTGTCGCATGATCGCACGTATTCATGTGCATCTTTTGCGATGGTTGGCCAGTAAAAACCAGATTGCAGGACTTTGAGGGCTGTCTTCTTAGAACTCATGTGGCCCCCAGTGGGGCCTGAGTGACAGTGCTCTAGAACCGAGGTGATTTCCATCCCTGGAATGCATCGATGAAAAAGTCCATCTGCGCATAAGCGGAATAGATAGGGCTCATCCCAGAAATACTGCTTAGCGTCATGAATGAACTTCTTTTTGTCGTGATAAGATGCAGACGGATGAATGATTCCTGTTGCCAAATAATTAACAATGTCGGCATACCAGGGGAATCCATTAACGACTTTCATTAGTTGATCATCCGGTAGAGAGTCTTGGATGGGTAATTCGTCAGTGTATTTAGCTTTAATGCGACTGAGGTGATCTGCGACGACATTTTCAATCCCGCTTTTGTCTTTAATCTCTAGATCAAATTCCTGAAGCATTAACACCCATCTGATAAGTCGGGGTTTAGCATCTTGTTTTTGGATCAAGTATCGTATAGCAGAATGGTCAGTATATACTATGACTTTTGACCCTATTAGGTAAGACCGAAATTTTTCAAAAGCATAGATAACTGCCAGAAACTCTTTTTCAGTAGTAGTATAATTCTTTTGTGCCTCATCAAGCGTCTTGGAGGCATAATATATAACATGAGGCTTTTTGTCGATCCTTTGTCCAAGGACTGCTCCTATAGCATAATCGCTAGCGTCGCACATAAATTCAAATGGTTGTGACCAGTCAGGAGCTCTTAGAATAGGGGCAGAGATAAGGGCATTCTTTAGAGTCATGAAGTTGTTAAGGCATTCTTGGTCAAAAATAAAATCTGCTTCTTTGGTCAGCAAGTGGGTCATTGGCTTTGCTATTTTTGAGAAATCTTTTATAAATCTTCTATAGAATCCTGCATGACCAAGGAATGCCCTGACTCCTCTGACGTCTTTAGGTGGAGTTAGCTTTGAGATGACATCGACCTTTGCTTTATCTACTTCAATCCCTTTTGTACTTACTCGATGTCCTAGGACCACACCTTCAGTCACCATAAAGTGGCATTTTTCCCAATTCAAGATCAGGTTGGTGTCTTCACATCTTTGTAAGACTTTTCCTAGATTGAGTAAACAGTTATCAAAAGAATCTCCGTATACAGAAAAATCATCCATGAAGACTTCCATGATAGATTCTGTTAGTCCGGCGAAGATAGCAGTCATACATCTTTGGAAAGTTGCGGGTGCGTTACATAACCCGAAAGGCATTCTTCGGAAGGCATATGTTCCAAAAGTACAAGTGAAGGTTGTTTTTTCTTGATCTTCAGGGTGGATTGGAATTTGGTAAAATCCTGAATATCCATCAAGATAACAGAAAATTTTTTGGTGGGCGAGACGTTCGAGAACTTCATCCAAGAAGGGCAAGGGGAAATGATCTTTCCTTGTTGCTTTATTAAGTTTTCTGTAATCTATGCACATTCTCCACCCAGTTACTGTTCTAGTAGGTACCAGTTCATTCTTATCATTGAGAACAACAGTGGTCCCCCCTTTTTTAGGGACCACCTGCACGGGGCTTACCCATTGAGAATCCGAGATTGGGTAGATGATACCTGCCTTCAGGAGTTTGAGAACCTCGATGCAAACTACCTCCTTGAGATTAGGGTTCAACTTCCTTTGATGTTCCCTCGATGGTTTGAATTCTTCCACCATAGGCAATCTGTGCATGCATAAAGCTGGGTTTACACCAGTTAAGTCAGTCATTTTATATCCGATAGCTTTCTTGTGTCTCTTTAGCTCATCAAGAAGTCTGTTTTCTTGGTCTTCTTCCAGAGTAGAGCTGATAATCACTGGACAAAGTTTCTCATTGTCAAGGAAGACATGTTTGAGTCCCTCGGGTAAGGCCTTCAATTCAGGGGCCTTAGGTGGCTCGGTCACTTCTATAATGGTGACAGCTTTGAGTTCTTCAAAGGTGGCTGTTGGGGCTTCTTCAGCTTTTTCTAAGTATTGAAGGCATTGTTGCACTAGTTCATTTGCCGAAAATTCTACTTCCAGGTTTGTCAAGGCACTTTCCAACTCATCGGAGGGTTCGAACATTTCTATCTGGGACATTTGATATATAGCATCTAGGAGAAAAACTTCCTCTTGAATGCTTGGTCCTTTCATGCTGTTAAGGACTCTGAATTGGAAAGCTTCCTTCCCAAGTCTTAGTATAATCGTTCCTGCTTCTACATCGATGAGTGCTCGGGCGGTAGCTAGGAAGGGTCTTCCGAAGATTATCGGGTATCGTAGATCTTCTTGTATGTCCATAATAACGAAATCGCACGGGACGTAAGAATTTGTTCCTATTCTGACAGGAATATCCTCGATAATTCCAAGAGGGGAAGTTATGGTAGAGTCGGCTAACTGAATTGTCATTGTCATAGGTAACAAATCAGTGAAGCCTAATCTTTTACACATAGAATAGGGCATAATAGATATACTTGCTCCTAAGTCTGCCAATCCTTTCTTGCTGGAGCCATTTCCAATAGAACACTGAATACCGAAGGAACCTAGATCCTTCTTTTTCTTTGGCATTTTGTTAAGCAGAATGTCTGAAGTGGTCTGAGCTAGTTTCATCATTTCGTGCTCTTCTGTCGTATATTTTCTCGACAACAGGGTTTTCAGGTATTTGGCCCAAGCGGGCACTTCGGAAAGAGCATCGAGGAAAGGAATATCAATGTATAGTTTTTTCATAGATTATTTGAATGTCTGGAACCTAGTGTCCATTTTGGTCCCTTTCAGCCTGTCCGGATAAGGAATTCTGGGTGGGGCTTCTGGCATTGGTTCCTTTTCTTTTTCTTTCTCAGTAGAATTTTCTGTTTCTTTGCTTGAGTTTCCTGTTGGGGAAAGAATAGCTACATCATCATCATCATGGATGATTTTGGTGACATCGGGTAGGACACGACCAGACCGTGTGGTGACGGCATTCAGTTGTTCTGGTCTATTTTGGTTGTGTCGTGGGTTTGCCTCTGGTTGTCCAGCAAAGGTTTCGGCTTGTGGTTTCAATTGGGCGGCAATCTGTGCTAGTTGGGCCTCCACGGCCTTTTGTTGAGCTTGCTGGTTTGCGAGCATAGTCTGTTGAGATTGGAGCATCTGTCTAATCAAAGATATTTCATCAGATGATTGGGGAGGAGCACCCCTCTGTTGATATTGAGTGACTTGCTGTCCTTGTGGTTGTGGCTGCTGCAACTGAGGTTGTTGTGGCTGTTGCAACTGAGGTTGTTGCAGCTGCGGGTGCAGTCCTGGATGGGTATATTGGTAAGAAGGGTTCCTAGTATAGTTAGATCTTTGGAAACCATGTCTATAATTCCCCTGATTGAAGTTATTCTGAAATCCTGGTGGTTGTCTATTGAAAGATCCACCTTGTGTCTGTTGTTGTGGGTTGGCAGTCCCTGCAGGATTCCCGTATTGAAAATCAGGATGATTTCTTGGTTTATCTGGATTGTAATACACCTCGCTAGGTATTGAATGGATGGAGTTGACTTGCTCTGGCATTTGGTCCTCGGGATGCTCAATAATGGGCTCATATTGCGGCACGGGTGGTTGTAAATCCATCATGACATTGTACAACAGACCACATGATAATGTGGGATGATCAGATGCATGACAGGCTTCATAAGTTCTAGTAGCTGCTTTTACTTGTTGAACTTGAGAGCTTTTCTTCTTGTCATATTCCCCGAAAGAAGTTTCGAGGGCTTGTTGCTTGCTAGCAATAGTCTTCAGGGCCTCTGCAATGGCCTTGAGTTCCATAGATTCTTCAGCTTTGTAGACTTTAAGAACTCCCTTGGGTTGGTTAGACGACCTTCCCCAATTGGATTGGTTCTCGGCCCCTAGCGTAACTATATTCCAAGCATCTTCATAGTTCTTTCTCATAAAATTTCCTCCAGATGAGGAATCTAGAAATTGCTTGATATCATCACTTACTCCTGGTGAGGACACTTTCTCAGGAGTTCCTTGAATCTTTCTCAAGCTTCCGCAAGTGTTTCTCCAGGTAGTTGGGCGAAGTGATTAATCTGTCCCCTAATCTCATAGGTTAGTGAAGGTGGAAAGAATTTCTCAAGAAACTTTTCTTCTAAAGGAGTCCAAGTAGTGATGATGGGGTGTCTATCTAAAGCATTGTACCAGCTTAGCGCTCTTCCAGATAAGGTGAAGTGGAAAAGGTGTAACATTATTGCTTCCAGGGCGATTCCTGCTTGAGGTACAAGTTGGCAGAGTGACTTGAATCTCTTAAGGTGATCCATGCAATCGTCTCTGGGTGCTCCAGAGAAAGAGATGCCTTGCATGATCTGGATCCATTGCGTCCGGATTTCAAAGTTTGGTATGTTAATAATCGGTGGTCGGACTGGGTGATCATCTTCATAATTCTTCGGGACTGCGTAGTCCCGAAGTTGCTTGTTTCTTAGCGCAAGTTGAGCAGCAGCATTCTCGGCTTGGATGCGGGCTTGTTCCTCAGCTCGAATCTCAGCTTGTACTTGAGCACGAGTGTCTGCAATAAGTTGTGCTCGTTGTGCTGCTATGGCAGCATTAACTCTTTCTGCAACAAGGCGTTGCTCTTCAGCCATCTGTCTGGCTCTTTGGCGGTTAAGTCTAATCCTTCAGTGGAAACTTCTTTCTACCTCAGAGTCGTACTCTGGTTCAGGGGAGATTCCGATGCTATGCGGGGTTTGCATACACGTTTTCTACCTGAGTAGAAAGAAAATCACACGTTAAGATAATGGAAGGAAACGAAGAAATCAAGAAGATTTGGAGTAGTTATCAAGAAAAAGTGTAAAATCCTAATCAACCAAGAAGTTGTTAAGTAAAAGCTAAAACGTTCCGTTGTCCCCGGCAACGGCGCCAATTTTTGATGGAGTTTTGCAACGCCACTAAAAATCCTAGAGATGATGAATCCCTAAGTTTAGCCTTGCTAGTACTATGGTAAGATCTCCACCCATGTATGCTAAGACACGCGGAAGTCTTATCGTAGTATAGTTAAGGGTTGAATCCTCGGGACAACGGTCTTGATGTAATCAAGATGGAAAACGTTTTAGTCGTACTTAACTACTTAACAGTTGATATTTAGATCGAAAGTTTGATTTGGTTTTAAGCTAAGTGCAAGGAAAGTAAAGCAAGAAAGTAGAAATTAAGGTTGTAAACAATGATTAAAAACCACTAGGATGTTATCGGGTTTCACACCACTACACATGGATCAAGACATGCAACATAATAAAACAACCTGCAAAGAGAGTCAAATCAGTTAGTATCTTGTAGTCCTAGCTTCCTTTCGGATAACTAGCTACGAGAAGTGTGGAGTATTGCAACGCCAGCCATTCCATAATGAATAGTCACTTGCTTTGCATTACTCCTTCATGAAATGTGTTCCTCGACCTTACCAAGGTTGCACTTCCATACGTCAACTGATTCCATTTCATAGTATGGAAGTGCAACAATGGGGGGTGAGTTTACTCCACTCATGAAAGCACTCCTAGATTCCGAAACAGACATATGGTGACTACATACATCTAAAACCAACATTCAATTGATATTCAGATCTAAGGGTAAAAACATAGACAATTCATACCGAAAGATAATAAGTAACACAAGTTGATGATCAAGCAACTAGCGTTCATTAAACGATTGATGTTGAATTGAAAAGGAGAGTATCTCTATTGCAAACAATTGAATTATATTGCATGAAATGAAAACATGGGTAGCGGGGCTACTCCCCGCACCCTAGTGAATGAGACTACTCGCTCATGTCAAGGACAAAGAAGGAGGCGAGAAGAGAAAGAAAGAACGTCATCTCCACGGAGGAGGGAAGGTTGAACCCTTGGTGAAGAGAGCAACGATCTTCGCACTTCGTGGTTGTCTTGATGAAGGATCTTCTCTTCCCACCTTCTTTGCTGTTGAGAGAGAGAGAAGGTAGCTTGATGATGGAATGTGGATCTCAAACTGGCAGCCTTGGGGCAATGGATGAAGGATGGAATTGCTCTGGAACTGGAGGGGCAGCCTTTGGGCGTCTGAGAGATCTCCCTTTTGAAGTGACCCTTGGGGTCTTATTTATAGGCTCAAGTTGAGCCCAAACGGTCTTGAGACCATATGGCCTTCACACGGTCTTGGGACCGTGTGGCCTTCATACGGTCTTGGGACCGTTTGACCTTCATACAGTCTTGGGACCGTGTGACCTTCATACGGTCTTGGGACCGAGTGACCTTCACACAGTCTTGGGACCGTGTGGTCTTCATACGGTCTTGGGACCGAGTGACCTTCACACGGTCTTGGGACCGTGTGGTCTTCATATGGTCTTGGGACAGAGTGACCTTCATACGGTCTTGGGACCGTGTGGTCTTCATACGGTCTTGGGACCGAGTGACCTTCACACGGTCTTAGGATCGTGTGGTCTTCATACGGTCTTGGGACCGAGTGACCTTCACACGATCTTGGGACCGTGTGGTCTTCATACGGTCTTGAGACCGAGTGACCTTCACACGGTCTTGGGACCGTGTGGTCTTCATACGGTCTTGGGACCGAGTGACCTTCACACGGTCTTGGGACCGTGTGGTCTTCATACGGTCTTGAGACCGTGTGGAGTCTTTGTAATGTTTTTTGTGTTTTCTGTAATGATAAAGAAGAAAAGTTAGTTTATTGGTAAATCCGCAATAAAGTAAAAAGTTAATGATTCTATCTAATTTATCTAAGAAAGAGTATGGAAAATTAAGGATAACTAATAAGATAACGTCACAAAATGGGAGGTTATCATGATCTTATGCATAGTGAATTCAATATGAGTATGATGGGTGAATTCACATTCTTCCTCAACTTTCAAATCAAGCAAACAAAAGATGGGAACTTCATCAACCAAGGCAAGTACACAAGTGAACTACTCAAATGCTTTGGGATGGAGAATACTAAACTGATAGACACACCCATGTCAAACACTACCAAACTTGACAAAGATGAACAAGGTGAAAAGGTAGATGAGAAGCTCTATAGAGGTATGATTGGAAGTTTGATTTACTTAACTACCTCTAGACCTGATATAATGTTTAGTGTTTTCTTGTGTGCTCACTTACAATCAAATCCTAATAAATCACATCTTATTGCGGTTAAGAGGATTTTAAGGTACTTAGCCAAAACTCAAAATTTTGGACTATGGTATCCCAAGTCAAGGGACTTTACTTTTACTACTTATAGTGATGCGGATTATGTAGGGTGGTTGATTGATAGAAAGTGTACAAGTGGCACTTGATTTCTCTTAGGACCATGCTTGGTGTCTTGGTTTTCCAAGAAACAGAGCACAATGGCATTATCAACCATTGAGGCTGAATATATTGCAGTTGGGAGATGATGTGACTAGGTCCTATGGATGAATCAAATGCTCCAAGACTTTAACATTCATTTTGATGCTTCTCCTATCTATTGTGATAATACTAATGCAATTAACTTGTCATATAATCCTATCTTGCATAGTAGACCTAAACATATAGAGGTTGGCCATCATTTTCTCTATGATCACATTGCCAAGAAGGATATCTATATCACTCATGTGGATACAGAAAATCAATTGGTAGACATTTTCACTAAACCTCTAGCTAGACATAAATTTAACTTTATTAGATCTAAATTGCTCATAACTACTTTGAATGATTCTAATATGCCTTCTAGCTAGTTTTCATGTATTCTATATGTTTCATCTATGTTTTTATCACCATTGGTTGTTAACAAGCTTAAAATCCATTTTTCATATTCATTTTGCCTTGTTTTTCTCTTATTTTTGGGTATTTTTTTGAAAATGCATGTTTTACTACAAAATAGTACCCAATGATGAGTGATATGTGCCTAAGTATGTTCAAAATCATATTGGACTTAAAAAATAAATTTAATTAGCACTCTAATGGCTAGAAACTAAGTTTTGTAAGTTTAGGTTAGGTTGACCATTGGTCGAGTTGCCAACTCAACCGATCAATGCCGAGAGCATTTTTAAAGAGCCTATCGGTCGAGTTTCCGAGTTCATAGAACTCAACCGATGGCCAGGCTAGAGAAAACATAAGATAGGTTTGGCTGACTATTCTCCCTCTCTGTTAGAGAAAAGTTGACTGATCCAACCTCCAGCTCTCCTAAGCTCTCTACCCTATCCCTAACCTTCCTCTCCCTAGCCCTAGCTTGACCTAGATTGACCTCCCTTGACCTTCCCCCTTATTAAACTAGGTCCGTGGATGAGTTTTGGTGGTGAGTTTTTAGCTTTTTCTCTCTCCTTCCTCTCCTTTTCATCTCCATGGCATCTAATAGGAGGAATAGGGCCGCCCCAGCTAATGCACCTTCATCTTCGTCCAACTCCCGCTTGATTCTATTTGGTGACACTTTCTTCATATCAAATGATGCTCTAAATAGGTATAAGGAGCTCCTTCCCTAGAACCCTTTCCCTTTTCGTGCCCTATTTGAGCCAAGACCATGAAAACAACAAGTCATAAATCAAGTAGCGGAGTTTCTTTATGATCACCATCTCTATGCCTTGGGTGTTGAACGTGCGTGCTATAATAATTCCATCACTAGAACGAAAGTGGTTCACAAATTCTATGATAACTTGCATTGGAATTATGACACCCTCGTACCCCCGCCTGATACTCAACTAGTCCTCACATCTATGATAGCTGGGAAGAAATTTCAAGTCTCTAAGGATACCTTGAATATCTTCTTTTCTAGTACTAAAGTGACTGACACCTGTTGTAAGGACTACCCAGAGTAATTTGACTTAGTTGAGCCTGATGCCTTATACAAGAAATATGATCTTACTCTCCCTGGTATTAATACGTTCTTGAAGAAGCCTCAATTCCCATATAGGAAGAAGTGCACCCTTCCTTCCTCTGCCTTGAACCTCAAGAGATGCATCCTCACCCTAGTTGTTAACTACAATATTCACCCAATGAAGAATCAAATTGAGATTATAGAAAACACTGTGATAATCATGTATTATCTCTTAAAGAACATCAGATTCAAGTGATTAAGATATATTCTCCATCATATGACTTGCTTTGACTCAGGAAAGAACACTCGTGGCACCCACCCACCCTACCCAACCTTGATTAGTGGTCTATTCTAGCTTGCCATTGGAAAATCTCTTTTCCACGACCTTCATTATAAACCTACCCGAAAAGGAGTTTGTATCAATGAGACCACTCTTTAGAAGTTTGTGCCTATCCTCTCCTCTACCACACCTGGTGCCTCTATCTCTTCCTCTACTCGATCACCTCCACCACCTGAGCCTTCCCGACCTGCCCATGCCTTGTTCCATGTGTCAAATGAAACCCTCATGGTCTACATGATGCATCAACAGGCATACAACCTTCAAGTTTAGGAGTACCTACATCTGGACCTATGTTCCATCATTTCCAACATGAACATGTCCTGTACACATCCCTATCCTACCTACCAGCCCTTCCCAGGAGGTGACTATGCATCGTATGCATATGATCACTTTTACTCTGCCCCTCCACCTACATCTTCTGCTACTACACCCTCTGCTATTAGTGGATCTACCCCTGGAGTGCTGCCTATGACTACTGGGCCCTTGGCCACTTTACTTGCTAGCCTTGGTAGTTCTACTCCTTCCTTCCCACAAGCCAATGAGCTCCATGCTCTTGGTATGTTTTGGGATGAGAAGAATGCACGTTGGCCCGATCGTGGTTTTGGTTCTCTTGCTGATGAGGAGATGCCAGACTAGGTTGATGAGGAGGATGCTACTGACGAGGAGGTTGATGATGATGATGAGGATGATGGTGAGGCATTTGATGATGATGGCTCTGATGGCTTTGTTGGTGCCTCTAGTGATGAAAGTGATACTATTCTCTCTACTGCACCTTCAGACGGAGATGATGACTATGAGCCTGATGGTTCTGATGCTGCTAATGATGATGATGTGGACATAGATAGCTTATATGTTTAGTTATCTTAGGTTTTACTCTATATGATGATCATATATATCTTTCTAGGCTTTCATATTAGAAACATCTGGGCACATGTTCTGAGCTGTACTATTTTATCATCTAGCTTTCATCATTATGGCTTGTTGTAGTTGTTTTTTGAGAACTTGCTTTCTGGGTTGTAATCTTATTTCTTTGCACCCTTACTCTTTAATTTACTATATCACATGAGTTGGTGCCATGTTTTACCATATTTTGATTATGACTTGGACTATTTGTTTCTCTCGTCTCTGTTTGGTGTATCGTTTGAGATTGCATGTTATGGATGTATGCTTTAGTTGTGCTTGGAGAAGACCTATTTCTGTGCTCTTCTACCCTCCTTCCTTTTTTATAATGTCAAAAGGGGGGAGAGAAGTTCAATGTTTTGAAGCTCAACCATATTGTTTTTACTGCCTATGTGATCATTTTCTTGTTCATTATATGATTTATCATGTGACTTGCTAAAGGACCATGTAGCATATATATGTCATGTTGCTTTGTGTAGATAGACTAACCATGCATGTTAGAGTAAGCATAGATTGAGCGGGAGCAATTCACATTATTCAAATCTTGAATCCCCTTGCAATTCACAGGGTAAAGGTATAACTTCAATATCCTTTTCAATATGATCGAGGAATGGTTTGTCATTGTCAAAAAGGGGGATAATGCTGACTTGAGAGTTATACATTCCCCATATTTTTATAATTACTTAACCATTACATTCTTTTGTATCTAATATGTTTGTTCAAGATTGATTTCAGGCTTTAGGCACATGAAAAGGATCAAATTATACAAGCCCTAGCTTGTTCAAGTTCAAGTCAAATGCAATGCAAGTGTGCAATTTGGGAAATCACTCCAAATGACCTTAGATGATTTTTGTAATCACTTTTATTGATTATATGGCTTGTAACTAAGATGAGAAAAAATCAGGGACACTTAATTCCATGGTTAAATCACTCAAAAGTCAATTTAGAAAATTTGTCACAGGCTGTTCATCGGTCGAGTTGGAAACTCGACCGATCCTATGATGGATTTTCTGAAGATGACCCATCAGTTGAGTTGCACACTCACATAACTCGACCGACCGACACACTGAGCAAAACTGATTTTAGCTCATCGGTCGAGTTTCCCAGAACAAACTTTACAGATAGTTTGAAAATTGACTTTGCCTTTTAGTGGATCAGTCAAGTTACCTTTATTGAAACTCGACCAAATGTAATGTACGGAAAATGCAGAAAAAGTGATTATAACCATTAGAGAGTTGTTTTGGGTGAAAATAGATATGTTGTATCTTGGAAAATGGCTATATTTCGACCCTAAGTTATCCCACACTCAAGGGAACACCCCCATCTATAAATAGGACCCCTTGGAGTTCATTCCAAGTTTTCTCATTCATGCTATTCTAAGTCCTTGCTATAGTTGAGTGTGTTGCAACTCCTTAAGCCCCTTTCTCTCTCTAGTTTACACTTCATTTTGTGATTATGAGTGAGATAGGCCTGTTGTCAGAGACCTACTTCCTTGTGCTTGTAAAGCTCTCATCTACTCCATCTTACCTACCCTTTTCCTCCATAAATAAAAGGCGAAGCAAGATACTTCGAGTGAAGGTGGAGCTGTTGCTGGTCTTCTTCAAGTTTGAAGAAGAGGTGAAAATCTTCTCCAAGTGAAGGAGAAGGCAAAGGTTGAAGATCCAAGAAGAGTAGAAAAGTTCTTGAAGGTGGAAGACTTGTGGTAGAGTGGGTAAGACCTTGGAGAAGGCTAATGACTCTTGGAAAAGTGGGTAAGTCCATGATAAGGTGGAAGACTCTTGGTACTTGGATGGGTAAGTCCTTTGGTTTTCTTGTGTTGTAACTCTTATTGGTAAATATATAGAGAAAAGCACTTGCAATGTCCTAGAGTCTGACCTCTCTAGGTAGTAGATTGTCTCTCTCCTAGTTTGGAGAGTAGAACCACTCCACATGACCTTATCAAGTGCTTTCTATCAATTCCTCTCATCCTTTCTATGCTTGTTAGTTAGGACTTCAAATTGCACTTGAGCTATTTGTTTTAATTTGATATAATTTGAAGGTCTAATCTATCTTGTGAGAATTTTTGAAGCTCTATTCACCCCCTCTAGAGCCCTGGATCCAACAACAACACCATAGTTTGGAATAAAGAAATAATGGGTGCATATGTTACATAATAACACCTTTTCTGGACATATGGGAGAAGATTTCCAGGTGCATTTGTTGCAATTTTTTGACTTGAGTTGCATGGTCAGACAAGTAGACTTGTCAAACGATGCTACAAAATTACAATTCTTTGAATATTATCTAACAGAGAGAGACAAAAGTTGGTATGATTCCTTGGAAGGGGAGAACATCACTACTTGTGAGGAACTTCAAAATAAATTCCCAGAGGAGTGCTACCCGCCTTTCCTTATGTACTAGATTTGGGACCAAATCACCTTGTTCATATAGTACCCAAGTGAGTCTCTGGATGAAGAATTGGATAGATAAAAGGAACTTCTTCTTCAATGCCCCCATCCTAGCATCACATAGGTGCAACCATTTATATCTTCTATAAAGTTTTTGACAATGACATAAAAATTCCTTAATTCCATACCTAGAGGAAATTTTATGAGGCAAAGCTATGATATTGCATGGAAGGTCGTGCACCTATGGAATCAAGAAATTTGGGGTAGGTCTTAATAAAAAAAGTATTTTGAAACTGGCCATGGGAGAAGATAACTTTGGACTAAAATCAGTTGTTGAATCACTAAACCTACTTGATTTAAAGAAGGAAAATTTGGAGAAGTCCTTCAATGCCTATGAAAGGAGGAATCAAAGTCCACAACTGGTCAATCAGTCTAAGGTGGTTGTGAACTATGCAAGGCTAAAGAGAACACTACATTTGGGTGCATCTACATTTACAATACAATGATGAATCTTCTACAACATCAATGTGAAGATGACCAAGTGGAGGATGTTATCTCTACCCTTAGCATTCCTATATAGGGATATTACAACCCCAAGCAGAATAGGAACACCTAGGGCTTTAATATGGCAATCGTATAGGTGTAGAGAATCCTCAAAAACATAATTAGGATAGGGAAACAACAAAATAAAGTCTTGTAACTTTCAAGAATAACTTTAGAAACCAACGAAACTACAACTAAGGTCAATACATAAATAATTGGAACTAGAAAAAAGATAAAAATAAGGATGACAATTTGATAATCTTAATCTGGTCCCACTAGTGTAGTGGAACAATTCATAGGTGCAACAATTTAGATGAACAACTCATCTTCTTTTGAGCATGATAGGTTGGTAGTTTTTTAAGGGATGCTTCATGATCAATTGTCTTACAACAAATCCATGCAGACATATATGTCTCAAATTATATCTTCTCTTCACCCATGTAGGATGCTTTATGATGCACATAACTGTATTGCTATTTGTAGGTTGTTTTTAGTGATTTTTCTTAATATTTATTCTCAAATATATGTGTTTTTTCACTCATAATTTTCCAAACTAGAACGTGAAACTCCTATTCATTAATATGTCATGCATTTGGTGTGAAGTTATCATATTATATCTCAACCAAATGTATGGTTCATTGAATTTTAGGTTCATTGACAATATTCAAGAAAAGTCTTTATTGTTGAGATTGATCTCAGTGCCACCGACAAGACAACAAAACTAGATGTGAAGTCACATTGAATTTTAGGTTCCTTTTTATTTCACTCATAATCATCTCAGTGTCCCCAAAAACCCAATTTTATGATATCGGTCACCAACTTGGTAGTCTTGATAACGTATCCAAAAATTCACAGTAACATGTTGGTGCCACTGAGTCACTTGTGATCAAACATGGAAATAACAAAGTCAGTGGCACCAACTATCTCAGTACCATTGATGCAAATGTATTGACAGACTTGATTTTAGAGTTAAAATATGATGATTTAGATTAATTTGTGGTGTCCTATGATTCTACGTGACCTAAGTCACGACGAGCGTAATAGAAAGTTGCATACTCGGTCAAACATTGACCAAACAAAGGAGAGAAGAAAGAGTGTAGATGACAAAAAATAATCATCTTAGCACCTTTGAGGAGTGATTTGATGACTGAAACATGGTCCATTCAAACTCATCTTTGGAGGGAACCATTATTCATAGCTCCGAGCTCTAGCCACTTATTTTCATGTTTTCCTTATTTTATGAAATTCATTTTGAAACCTTGTTCAGTGTGTAGGGAAAATCCCCTTTTCTGTAGGAGTTAGGAGTAGCCTAGTATTTTTCTATACTTGAGAAGTTTAATCCAAAAAAAATTGTTTCTTGGAATTTCAATGAAAATGTGCTTTGTTATACCATGTTCATGACTTATCACCTTGGCAATGGTTCAAATGTTTAACAACTTCAAAATAAGGGTTACATATTAGATAATTTATTATTAACACAATTAATAACACACTTTGTAAGGAGCTAAGAACTGTGAGACTAAGTATCTAGAGGGATCTTCTATCATATAGTGAATAACCTTCACACTAATAAAGTGGGGTTGTTATTAGATTAAGTAGTGCATTATACTATGAAAGCATGTTATGCAAATTGCAGATCCCTAATTCCAACAAGCGATGTCAATTTCTTTTGGTATAAGAGATCAAGTATGATTTGCATTTTGGTGAAATTGATTATCCTAGATAATCAGAAATTTTCATTCAAAAGAATTTTTTTAATTAGTTTGTTAATTTTATTTCTTCAGTTCTAAACAACCAATTCAAATTTTCCATAGGTTTAGTCAATTTTATTTCTTAAGTCATAAACAACCATTTCAATAGTTGTCTACTACTAGTCTATAGCATCCAATTTCCTAATTTTGACACTCAGAAATCAATTTTCAAATATTATAACGACATGTGTACTTGAATTTTACATGCACAATAAATGTGTCAAGTTCTCCACATTGTTGATGGGGAATTGGCAATGCTAGAATGATGAATGCTAAAATCAGTCACTATAGGTCGCATTTTTCTCCTAACACACAATTATTATTGCAAAAGAATGTGTTTTTCATAAAATATTAGTGCATAGTGATTCTAGAAACTTTATTTTATTTCATGCACTAGTTTATGGTCCACACTAGGGCCACTGAATAAGAAATACATACCCACTTTCTATAGATCATGAACATATTCTCCAATGAGCCAAAGACTTTCTAGCTTCTATTACAAAGCTAATTCAATCTACACCACCAATGCCAGAACAAGCAGTACAATTGGAGAATGAGGCTTTACATGTGGTTGACCCAGAAGGACTAGAGGTAGAACTAGAAGAACTTAAGATGTTTAATCATAGGGATGAAGGTGACCATGTATTGGAGGATGAGGAGAAGACTATTTAGAAAAGAATCAAAGCATCCTCCTCTACCGTGTAGTTGGGTCTGATTCGGTGATAGGGTGTGAACATGGACAACTACAAGATAGATACAAGTTTGGTGGCTCTAGTGCAATGTTAGTGTTCCATGGACACACCTAGGAGGACCCAATTCAACACATAAACAACTTTGTGGAAAGTTTTCATACTCTAGATATTGCTAGGGTGTCTTCATCAATAATTCATTTGAAGTTGTTTTCATTTTATATCACATATATGGTGAAGACATGACTGTAGAGTTTAGAGATAAAGTTTTTTAGGGAATGGGATGAACTAGTAGATATGTTTTTGAGTATTACTCCATAGAATGCTACATAGCTCAAGGGGAAGATCCATAACTTCAAGCAATATCCCAAGCAATTATATTATGAGGTGTGGGGACATTACTAAGACAATCTTAGAAAGCCCCCCCCACCATGACATTGATCTTTCTACCAAAAAAAGTTTGCAATAGCCTACACAAAAGGGAGAGGGCCACCCTTGATAGTGCAAAGGTAGGCTTTTCTTGGACAATAAGGTGAGACTACTAGGAAGTATCAGATAATGTGACCAAGAATCAATCTTGGGATGATTAGTGTGAAAATACAAGCTCAACAAAGAGTTACATGGAAGCACGAGACATGAAGGATCTCAAGTCACACATGAGGCATATTACAAAATAGTTGGAAGAAATGAACTCTAACCCACCTGGGGAAGACTAGGTGTAGTGCATGTACATGCAGCGGCCCAACAATAGAAGGAATGAACAATATCCATGGCAGAGAAATCCCAAATTTTCCTTGAAGGATCCCAATAATTTCCAACATGATCCATCACAAGTGCAAACACCTCCAAAATAGATATGAAAAATTCTCAACAAAACCAATAGGAGAGAGGGGCAAGCCATCTTGACATGTTGGAGGATTTGTTGGGAAATTCATGACAAAGAATGAGACTTACATTGATCAATCACACATGGATTAGAAGAAAATCAAGGGTTTCAAATAAGGAGCCTAGAGACACATATTTCTCAATTCACTACTGACATTATAGATCTTAAGAATATCTAGAAATGTAGTTTTCTCTAGTAGTACTAATGTTCCTCACAATATTTAGCATGCTAAGGAAGTCACTCTTTGTAGTGAAATAAGGATAGCGAAATATTCAGCATGGTAGGATGCAGGATAGTACCAAGAGCCTTCTATAGATTTTCTTGAAATGATTGTGGAAGAGAAAGTTGTACATCCTCAATAGCTACTTGAACCAGTAGAAAAGGAGGCCTTCCCTAATGCAGATTCAAAGGGAAAAAAACACCTAATCTACATACAAAACCACCACACCAACTCAAATATTTGCGTCGATTCTATATCTTGATAGCATAAAGAAGATAAAAGTAGATCATCAATTCAAGAATTTCCATGATATATTTCACAAACTTCATGTCAAACTCCCTTTGGTTGAAACAACTGAAAATATTCCTTATTATGGTAGATACCTAAAATATATAATCAATAAGAAGATGTGGGTAGTAGATTCGGGCATGATAGTGGTTCATGAAGAATTGAGCATGTTGATTCACAGAAAATTGCCTTAGAAATGTTAGGATCCAGGATGTTTTGATGTACCATGCTCAATATATAGGTTTCATTTTGGTGACTCTCTTTGTGACTCGTGAGGGATTATAAGTATCATGAAACCCAAGATGTTAAAGAAAATGAGGATAAAAGAGCCCAGGAGAAGAAACATGACAATACAACTGGCTGATAAGTCCCTTATTAGTTCTTATGGCATATGTGAGGATGTCACAGTCAAAGTGGACATATTTATATTTCCAGCCTACTTTGTGGTGATAGAAATCTAGGACTATGGTTCAGGAATTCATTTTATGGGACCCTTCCAGGTCACATAAGACATAACATTGGAAATGGGAAGAGGAAGTCTCACCTTAGGCATTGAAGATTAAATAATGGAGCTCAAACTCCCAAAATAATGTGTAAAGCTTGAAAGTGTTGAAAGGTGTCTTACCATGCAACACTCTAGACAATATGTATCTTTTCTTCTTGGGAAGCCCTTCCTAGATGTAGACAACATCATGCATCAAGTGTACAAAGGATCCCTATAGATGGAGGTGATAGAAGAGGATTGTATGGTGTCATTAGATAGAGCTATTAAGTACCTAGAGGATCCAAGTGACTTTGTTTCTCCATCATATATTACAAAAAATAGTGGAAATGGCTCAACACTCTAATCCTAGTCTATATCTCATTACTTGTATGATGAATATGAGAGAGAATATTCTTAATGATGATTGTTTGGAGGAGTGTGTTGTACTTATACAATCATTATCAAAACTTATAAACCAACAACTTTGAAGATTTGGGACAATTACCTACACCTTTAATTCCATCTCCTGAATGCCCTCCTGAGCTTGAATTGAAATCTTTGATGCCAAATTTGATATATGTATTCATTGTTGTGTAGAAAAACCTTCATGTGATAATCTCCTCCTTCTTGAGATCTTCATAAGAAGAGCATCTGATGAAAATTTTGAAGAAACATGGAGAAGTCTTTGGGTGGTACATTGATAATATTAAAGGCATTTCTTCCAACTTGTGTCAACATGAAATTTGAATGGAGGGAGGATCAAAGCCAGTAGAATAACACCAGAGAAGGCTAAATCCATCATGACTAGGTGATTGAGAGGAGATAATAAAAATAATATGTGATGGCATTATTTATGCAATATTTGTCTTTAATTGGGTGAGCCCTACATAGTTGGTACCAAACAATGGGGAATAATCATCACCTCTAATGTTGCGGATGAATAGTTTTCACAAGATTCATTATAGGGTGACAGGTTTGCATAGAGTACTGCAGTTTTAATGTTTCTAGTTTAAAGGATAATTTTCCCTAGTCATTTATTGAATAGATTTTATAGTGTTTTGCATGTCATTCTTACTTCTATTTTCTTGATGGATTTTTTGTTTGCAGTCATATATTGAGCCTGAGGATCAAGATAAGTAAGCCTTTACTTGTCCTTATGCAACTTTCACATAGCATTGAATGCCTTTTGGCTTTGTAACACCCCCTACATTTTGGAGGTGTATGATTTCCATCTTCTCAGATATGGTGGAGAGGTGCCTAAAAATTCATGGATGATTTTGCTATGTATGAGGAGTCTTTTGTAGATTGCATAGACAACTTAGACAAGGTGCTACAAAGGTGTGAAGACACACACTCGAATATAAATTGGGGAAAATGCCATATGATGGTCAATGAGGGCATTGTGTTAGGACACAAGGTGTCCAACAAGAGAATGAAGGCAGACCCAATTAAGATAGTAAGTTATCTCTAAACTTCCACCACCATTATTGGTGAAGGTAGTGAGGAGATTTTCTTGAAAATGTCTATAGGCATTAATCAAATATTTCTCTAAGATCGCTAAGCTACTTTGAGAATTACTTGAAAATGACATGTATTTAAATTTTGACAAACCTCATTTAAACACCTTTTTCATTCTATAAGAGACATAGATTTCAGAACCTATCATTGTGGCTCTAGCTTGTATTCACCCTTTTGAGCTTATGTGAGATGCATGTGATTTTGTAGTCAAAATTGTGTTAGGACAACAAAAGGATCAATCTTTTTCAGTTATTTAATGTGATTCTTACAATTCGAATAATGCACAATTAAATTACATAATAATAGACAAAGGTAATTTGGTCATAGTTTTTTCCTTGATAAGTTTCTATAGTATTTGATAGGGGACAAGGTCATAGCATGGGATGATCATGCAATAACTAAATATTTACTGCAGAAAAAGGAAGCAAAACATCAGCTTATTAGGTGAATATTACTCTTACAAGAGTTTGACATCAAGGTTATAGAAAGGTAAGAACTAAATACATAATTTTGATCACCTCTCCTTCCTAGAGAGAGAGGGGGGAAGGGGTTAGATATTCCTATTCAAGGGACCTTTCTAGATGAGAAACAATTAGTTGTTAGGAATCTTGATCTGTGGTATGTTGATATTACATAGTTTGGAGTGATGGATGGGGATTTAGTTTATGCATAGAGAAATAATTTTTTCCATTCCTTGAGATATTAAATTTTGGATGATGTCATCCTTCTCAAGCAATATAGAGATGGGATATATGAAGAAGTACGTACCTGAGTGGGAGGTAGAGAGCATTTTGGCTCGCTCTCACTCCCTACCCACATGAGGCTACCACACTATCTCTTGGATAGTATCTAAATCTCTATAATGTGGTTTCTATTGATGTACTTGTTCAAGGATGCAAATGACTTTATGTGGATATGGGATTCTTGTAGAAGTATTGGCAATAATTCTAGGTGGGAAGAGATGTCTGTGAAAATCTTTTAGGAAGTTAAGGTGTTTGATATATGAGGCATTGATTCCCTAGGCACCTTTGTTTCCTAGAACTCATATGTGTATTTACTACTTGTTGTTGATTATGTGTCAAATTGGGTGAAAGCAATTCTAATCCACACCAATGATGCACATGCCATTTATAGATTTGTCTTGATCACATTTTATGTAGGTTTGAATTGCTCCATCTTATTATCAATATGTGGTTTTCCATTTTACAAGCCTCTAATTTGAGGTTTGGTTGAGAAGGGTTCCACACCGTGTAGGTACCCCATACCACCCCCAAACAAAAGTGTGGGTGGAAGTGTCAAATGGGGAGGTGAAGTTGATCTTGGAGAATATAGTTTCTAAATCTTGTAGCAACCGAAGTATGTGACTAAGTGATACATTGTAGGCACATAGGACATAATTTAAGATTCCAATAGGTATGATACCCTTCACATCGGTTTATGATGTGGTGTTCCAACTTCCCTTGGAGTTAGAGCATTGAGCTATGCGAGTTTTGAATAAATTGAACTTTGACTTAACTCTAATGGATATTAAAAGGAGATTATAACAAAATGAGTTCAATCAACTTTTCCTTGATGCATCTGAGAATGAAAGATTGTAAAAAGAGAGAATAAAGAAGATCCATAATAAGCATGTATTAGATAGGTAATTCTATCAAGGGTAGTGGGTGATGCTTTTCAATTCTAGGTTGAAGTTGCATCAGGGCAGGATTCCATCTAAGTGGTGTGATCCTTGTGAAGTGGTTAAGCTATATCCACATGGAGTTGTAGATGTGAGTGATGGATCCCATGTTTATAAGACTAATAGTCAAAGGCTAAAACACTATTTTGAGGGGGAAATCATTTGACACTGTGAACAAATGAAGTTAATTCATTTGATTGATTATTAAAATATGTTGAGCCTATGACATGAAATAAGGGTGTCAATGGAAGGCAACCCACCTCTATTTTTTTTTTCTTTAGGATTTTCATATAGTATGTTTTAGATTTCATATTCTCCGTTGCTCTTAAATTTTTAGTTTTGATGCAAGACTAAGATGCGGTTAACAGGTGTCTTACGTGTTCAATATCATGGAAAAGTTGGTACCACTAACACCAAGTCAGTTGCAATGAGAGTTGTAGAACTCAACTAAGATTTATACACTTAAAACTCGGTGGTAATAACATTGATACCACCAAGATCATATAATGGATTGTTAGAGTGATTTAGATAATTCTACAAGAGAATCTTGGTGGCACCGACACACCAATTCATACCACCTACCATATTTCTCGTCTAACATTTTATTGATGCAAGGACCTACAATAGGATCTTTGTGGGACCTATGGACCTACATGTGCCACTAAGATGCCACATTATTTTCCATCCAACTACATGTGAATCTCATTGGTACCAACCCTGCAGTTGATCCCACTGAACATATTTGATGGATAACAATATAACTTTTTAATGTTATAGGACAATTTTGGTGGCACTTGCCAAAAATTTATTACCACCAAGTTTAATTGCGACAATATCCATGGCACTTGATCAAATGGCCACAAGCACTTTGAAAAATGGATTCTAGCATCAATTCACAACGTTCACCACAAGCTGGTACCACTAGAAATTTTTGGTACAACTAAAATCATGATTCCTAGGTTGGTACCATTGAGACTCTAGAGGTCTTGGTATCAGTGGTAGATACTGACATTTTGTAGTTAGGTGCTAGCTCTTTCACTAGTACCACTGACTCCAAGGTTGTTGCACTAAATTTTTACTGACAAGTTGATGCTCATCTATATAAAGGGGATGACACTTGATCATCTCCACACCCAATCAACTCCTCTTAAGCAGTACTCCACAAGCAACTAAGTGATCAATTTCAATGATCAGATGACACAATTACATCAGGTTCCTTCTCTCTCTCTCTATTTCCTCCCATGGAAAGAAAGGTCCTCCTCCATAATGGTCCTTCACCAAGTCATCACCAAGCTCACTCACATTGTTTATGGCTCCAATGAGAAAAAGATGTGCTATGTTGAGCTTCAATAGGATATACTCCATGCAACAAGATATGATGATAGGGCCTTCATCAAAAGGATTTGATTCACCAAAAATATGCAAAGGGTGTGGGGGATATTTGGCAATTGGCCACCCTTTCTTTGGTGGTTGGTCAACATATTTAGAAATCATACTCCAGTCTCTCTCCTCCCTTGGGGTGTGCTTCCTCGAGCACCATGGCAATATGGATGAATGGGAAGATGTATGGGTCAAGCTTTGTCTCTTCAAAACCATTCATAACCTCATGATGTACGAGTTCAATGCCATCTATGGATGGGCTAACTAAGGATAAAGGTTGTCCTAAAAACTTAAACCATGCTTTCACCTAGTGCAAGATGGTATCCTTGTTTACCAATGCCATAATGACTGGCATCTATCCTTCGACATCTACATTCAACACCCCTTTCTCTCCTACTTTGTCACCTACTTATGAAGACTTTGTTCACCAAGTCTATACAAGGGCAGGGCAAGGTTCAATTAGGCATTTTTATGTGCTCTGGGTGCTTCTCACATAGGGGAGTGAGAAGGTCAATACATGTGCATTCTTATTGGCTCATGTTTATCATGTATCCTAGAGTAAAAGGAAGAAGTTACACGGTCATTTTGTTGGCCAACTCGCCCTTGTTTTTAACAATCTTTTCCTAGACTTATCTTGTCTCCAACCCCTTGAGCTAAAATGAGACTTAGACCTTAAACACTATAGAAATGTGAAGCTCTAAAAAAAGAATGACGTGAGGATTTATTCCATATCCAAGCTAGGTGAGCAAGCACTCCCGTATACATTCTTTGCACTTCATAATGTCGACCACCTTCAATGGCCTTATGATGATGAGGGGAGGAGGAAGTAGAGGAGGAGGCCATGGAGGAAGAATCTATACTAGTGAGGTTGAGAAGGTGGCCTAACCGCACTCCCCATCACCATGTGCCTCCCCTTTGACATCAATGCCACCAACACAAGAGGTCCCATATTCTTTTGAGAGCATGTACACCATGATCTAATCCAACCAATAGGGACAAAAATAACAATAAGCATCCCTAGCTCAATTTTCCAACTATAAGGAATAGATATTCCACAATGAAGAGTAGATTTGACTCACCAACAAGCAATGTTCAACAATGAACACCTACTTCTCCAAAATTAGAGCACTATCATACCTACATGGAGATATCAGAGCTGTAAAAACCTGATCATTGTAACCATTTTTTTTACATGATTCTATTTTAGAACATATCAACAATCTTTACATCAAACACAAATTGGACTACATGGAAGTGTGTACTAAATATACAAGGAAACTACAAACCTATATAGATTTTTTGAGTCAATGGAGTAATTCTCTCGTGTGTCTCTTCTAAGTTTTCTTTTGATCATCTATCCATGAATTCCCACAAAGAATAAATCTACACATGGACTCGAATAAAAAAGGGTGGGTCAGTCAAATGACTGGTACAAAATTATTAGTTGGAAAGTAAACAAGTGTGAAACCATCTATTGATAATTTTCTGTGATAATATGCAAAGAAATGAATAACGTATGTAAGTATCAAATAAAATTTTTTTTCTCAATGTTAGAAGGATTTAGTATCAAAATTCAATACTAATAAATTGGAATTTTGAAATAGATAGCACATGTCAATGTCTATTTTGTTGGGGAAGCCTTGTCTTCTCTCCTATAGAGAATGACTCCATGTATATTGAGGGATCATATATCCTTTATCTGAGTAGACTCATGGAAGTTAAATTACACTTCACTTGTGGGTACCATCCTACCCTTTTGACATGTAAACAATGTGCTACTATTCAGGGATACCTTGGAGGCTTTTCAAGGCAAAGACTAAGGTATCAAAATAGATTCAAGCCATCCAACATATCTATTATGCATGCTTTCATGAGGGAAATAAACTTTCCAAACTAAAATAGTAACTTTATACCTTGAATCAAGCATTCAAACATTCCACATATGAATCTCCAAGATTCAATCAGGAGACAAAGCTAGAGATGTAGGGAACCATTTGTCACTATTGGCTTGGAATCATGCATTGTTAAACTACAATGATTATTTATTGTTATAGGTGACTTGGGTTTTTGTTTATATTATTATTCATATATTACCCATATTATAATTCTATGTCTTCTTAAAAATTCATTGGAAATTAATGTCACATAATCAATTTTATCACTACAACTTCATTTAACCATGCAGAAAACCATAACAATTTATATTACTAAGATTCCACATCATGTTAGCAGTCATTATAACTTCTAATCAAACATGCACTATTTCTTATAGTCACAAAATATTGTTCTAATATGTATTATTATTCTAGTTGTCCATTTGAATCATCATAGTCAAAACTAGAGTAAAATCATTCGTATACCTTAACATTGGTTGATCTATGTGAAGATGATTATAAAGTCATATTACATTTTCTAATAGTTCTAATATATATATATATATATATATATATATATGTGTGTGTGTGTGTGTGTGTGTGTGTGTGTGTGTGTGTGTGTGTGTGTGTGTTTGTGTGTGTGTGTCTATAAATTTGATGTTAAATTGATAATATGGTAGATTTTGTATACTAGACGTTTTTAATGTAATACTAAAACTGCTAACTCATTTTTAAAAATCGAATTTGGATGGTTCTCCTACTAATAAGTATATTGATACGTGTACTGACATGAACTATTGTCTATAATATTAATATACCTACAAAATGTATACAAGGGGTACTAATTGGTGTCTATTCTTATACTAATTACATAAGTTCTCATTAATTTATTCCATGAGATATTAAGTCAGCCTCATTAGTAGAATCAGTATACTAACCTACACACATATCATTTTACTAAGGTATGATTTTTTTATTAGAAAGTAAAAGTAACTATTGAAACTATATTTATTAATTTTTGAATAAGTATATTGCTCTACATGTTTTCTAAAATAGTATTATCTATAGTATTAATAACTTAGTTTTTGGAATTGGAACTAAATAAGTTGATATTTGAACCTATGTTTCAATCTAATGATAAGAATGGTACGCTCTTGATTACTTATCCATTAGATCTACGCCAAAGGCAGTTTCCTTATTGCACAAGCTTGAGCATGTGGGAAATCTTCCCCCATTATATTGTAGGTGAATTGAAGATGCAACTCCAATTGCAAGCATTGCTTGCAATGTCAAGGGGAGAGAGACTTCTCACTTTGCACATAGCCTAGAGATTTGTGTAGGCCATGACTGAATCAATGAAAGAAAGATGTGGAAGAGGGATTTGTTAGTTTGTGGAGTAACATGATGATCTTAGATATGATGTTGGCATGGACAATCAAAGGGTGCCAAAATATAGCATTCTCAGGCACTGGGATTGGGTATGAGACATTAGAAATATGTAGGAAGATTAGAGGATGAGTAGTGGTGTCTCCACTACAAATGTCAGGGAAAGAGGGTAGGGTGATGAGACTGAAGGAACAAGAGTAACAGTTTATATTGGATAGAGACAGTCAGTGGGAGATGATATCAAAGTTAAGGTAGTCAAGGTCTATTAATAGGTTTACACTAATTGTCATTGATAGGTATAGGGGTCATATATGGTGAAGGAAATTTAGTATAGTGATTGGAGGAGGAGTCAAGGGTTTATCTAGGGCCATAATGGCAATGTTAACCAACCACAATATGATCAAGTGATTGTTATAGTCATGTTGTCGATTGTTGTTTAGCTTCATAAGACTTTAATGGTAGTCTTTTCTCTAGTCTTTTTCACAATCATGGTGGTGATTGGCATTGGGTGTAGTTGTTGGTTGAGGAGTTCTCAAAATAGAAGGGTATCTAGAATCTTACAAAGGTGCAAGACATTATTAAAATAGGCAACTGCCTTTTTGTCATTTTCTTACTAGAAGATGGTCTTTGTTTTGGAGGAGGCAACCTAGAGTCTGGGTAACACATAGTCATTACGGTTGAGGTGATGATGCATAATCAGCCAAGTTATGCATAGAACTTAGAGTTGTGTGAGGGTATGGTAAATTCTCATCATTGTTTTATGTAACAGCCCCCAGGTAGTGTTATAAAAAATGAGAGAAAGGCATGTTCTCAGACTCCAATATAATATATAATTTTGAATTAATTACATATCCATTTTTTCTATGTAATTAAATTGTTTATAACTCCTATAGTATTCATCCAATTGCTATGAAAATTTGACTAGGTTTATAATTTATAAAGAATTAAATTCTAAGAATATTAACATCCAAGATATTTCTCTTTTATCTATCAAACTAAGTATCATCCTTAAATATCTCAGGTTTGACATCTTTTAATGTATATATATTATCTTTTGTTGATTCCAAAGTCATTAGTTGTTATATCAAGGGCATTTGAGGAATGCACAATTTTTTAAGGATATCAATGCACAAATATTTCATATTGTAGTATATGATATAAAGGTGATCGCTAAGTTAAATTGAGAGACTGGATTATGAAAAGTAGGTAGAAGAAATACAAATTGAATTGATCCACATTGGTTTTTGAACAATTCTCAAATGGGAGTGGAAATGGAAGGACCAACAGTTAAAGTAGAATCAAGTTAAGGGATTGGATTAAATTGTATTTTTGGGTCTGATTTCTAGTATTTTACAAGAGCTCCACACCTAACCGCTCTTCAATCCTTTTTGGAGCCAATGGAACTTTGGCAGTTACCCTCAACCACCACCATAACCTACTTGTCTAATTTCACAAACACATTTTACCCTCTGAATCTAGAGTTGGCATCCTCCACCTTATTATTGTCTGGCACATGAGATATGGTACACCCTTTCCACCTTTAAGTTTCATTCTTGACATTAAGGACATTGTCATATTCAAGCTTAGGGGTACAAATAGACCCTCTATCTTGCATACTTAGTTGTCTTATCGTTTTTGCATGTTTTCTTTCATAAGTTTAGTTCTTTGCTTTGCATTTACACCAAATCCATCTAGTGTAATCATGAAAGTAAAATTTATAAAATTTTAGTTAGGAGTAGTCTTGTTATTGAAATGGTACACCCTTTCCACCCATACCCATCATTAGGATGGGGCATCCACTACATGCATCATGCCACCAAAATAGAAGTAAGCATTAGAAGGCACAAAAACCAATTCATCCATCATTCAAGTGTGTTATGTTTTGTTTATTGTGTGAATGAATTGGACTATTCTTTTGAATCTTGTTTTCATGGATCCATTCCATACACCCAACTATAGAAGGTAGGACACCCCCATGATACTTCCCCTAGTTCATTTCTATTTGGGAACTGCACCCATGCAGATGATATTTCTTATTACAGTAATCTAGATAGAAAGATCACATGGTGCATCAAGCATGTGTCCTACTAGTCGGTGATGTTTTCCTCCTCTAAGTTATTTGTAATTTCATTGATCTTGTCATTGATAACTGTTATAAGCATGATTGATCATTGTAGAGCAACAACTTCTTTTGTTGTTGGCTTGGGTCTAGTTGGGGATCAATCATTGGAGGGCAATTACAAGACTTTAGTTTATTTTTGTTGTCTTATCAATTGCTTTATCAACCACATTTGTGAGTAGTGCATCTTAAGGTCGAGAGCTATTTAAGATTATGGGGGTCATGATGCATACAATCTTAATGTTATCTCATAGGATATTTTTGGTGATTCTTTTCATATTTATTATCAGGTTTTAAGTGATTTTTCTCATAATTTGTCATACTATCCTATCAAACTCTTATGCATCAAGATTAGTTACCCCCTTGCATTGGTTACACAATTTTCATATTATATCTTAACCTAATGTATGGTTCATTGAATTTTATGTTCATCCACTATTCAAGCAAATTCAGTGACATCGAGATTGATCTCAATACCACTGAGAATGCACTAAAAATGGACACAAAGTCATAGGAAAATTCCAAGAGCACCGACCATCTTGGTTCCATTGAGAATCCATTTTGATGCTATTGACCATCGACTCAATGGTATTGACAACATGCCCAGAAAGTCACAATAACATCTTGGTGCCACTGACTCTCTTATTAGTGGTACCAGCTCACTTCTGACAGAACAAGGAAATATAGAAGCTTGTGGCATCAACTATCTCATTACCAACAACATAAATGTATTGACGACCATGATTTTGGAGTTACAATCCAATGATCTAGATTACTTTAGAGTGATTTATGATTCTACATGACCTGGCTCTCTTGTCATTGGTACTGGCTCACTTTTAGTTCAACAAGGAAATATAGAAGTTGGTGGAATCGATTATCTTAGTACCACAAATGACCATGATTTGGAGTTACAGTTCAATAATCTAGATTATTTTAGAGTGACTTAAGATTCTACATGACCTATGTCACATCAAGCATCACAAAAGATTGTATACCCAAATGTAGCATGGAAGGAGGTGAGGAGTGGATATGATGAAAAAGGATCATCCTATCACATTTTGGGAGTGATCTGGCAGCTGAAATGTCGTCCATTTGTGCTCATCTTTTGTGGGGGTCTTAAATATTCACAACTTTAGGGTTCCATCCATTTATGTTACATATTTCTCTTCTTCTCCAAAATTCACTGTGATACCATGTTCAATATGCATAGTAGAAATTCTTTGGTCTAGAACCTAGGAGTGTTAATTTGTACTTAATGATTTTTATCTACAAATAAATCATATATTAGACTTTCAATGATAACGTTCTTTGTTATACCATGTATGCGATTGATCACCTTGATTGTGCTTCATGTGTTTAAAATTTTTGAAAGAGGGGTCAAATGTTCGAGAAATGATCATCAACACATTTAATAAGGCACTTTAAAAGAAGGATAACAACTATATATTACTTGAACATTGTGAATGCCTATTTTTCATTATATTATATAGTACATTACATTGAAAAACCACAAACTAAAGATTCTTCAATCAAGCAAGTGATGTTAATTTGTCTTTGGGTAGAAATAAATCAAGTCCAAATTGCATTATGGTCATATTAATTATCCTAGAGAATAAGAATCTCTTCTTCCAAAACAATCTTTTATTATCTCTTTGTTGATATTAACTCTTAGTTCCTAAAAAATCAATTTAATCTTTTCCACATGCTTAGCTAATTTGGTTTTGCTAGCAGTAATCTCTAGCATTCAATTCCATGAGTTTGACACCCTAAACACGATTTTCTGATATTACTACAAAACATGTACTTGTGTTTTACACACATGGTAAACATATGTCAATTTATAGTGTTTTAGAAAATAATTCTATGCATCTAGGGAAATTGAAAGTCATAGTCACATGGCCAGTGGTATCTTTCCTTAGACATTGACTTTGCATATTTGGACATCAATGATTGATATAGAGGATGATTTTGTGTTCATTCTAGGTGTAGTGATACAAGGCATAGTGGAATAGAATACAATGATTAACAATGAAGTAAAGGATATGCTTGATGATATAGTAGGTAAAATAAATGCATTTTATAGCAAAGTTGCACTTTAATAGAGTTATCTTGCATAGATGAACTTGTATACAATTCCTAAAGTTCAAAGAGATAATGAAAAATATACATGTTAACACTCCTTTCCTTGATGCCTTAGCTGAGATCCCATAATGGTCCAAGTACCTAAAGGTTCTCATCATGAGAAAGTACATGATATAGGAGTATGAGATGGTCAAGGCAACATTGAAAACATTAGAGATTGTGCGCAGCAAGATACCAAAAAATATTGCCTAGGTTCCTTCTTTATTGCTTGCTTTTTTGGGCACTCTACATGCAAGAGAGGACTACTTGATCTTTGGGTTGGCATTTCAATCTTGCCTATAGGTTTTTCTAGAGATAGTGATTATAGAAATGCCTACAAGAATGGTGATAAAATCTTGCAGATTCCTCCATGACTACATTGATGGGGATAATAGAGGACATTCCAAGTATAGTGGGAAAAGATGTTTATGTTCCATGTGATTTTATTGTTATGAAAATTAGGGAGAAACTTTGATTTCCTCTCATTTTTGGATGACCTTTGCTAGACACTAACAAAGAGATTATTAATGTCAAGCTAGGTACATTGGCCTTGCTATTAGACAAGAAGTCTCTTGAGTTTAGGATGATGCAAAGCTTGAAAGGGTCTCACATACATGAGCAAGTATTTTTCATAGATTGCATTTATTAAATGATCTGATCCATTGCATAAATCACCATTAACCCATAGGCTTTTGGTCCACTGATGAGAAGGTAGAATTGTTCATGCTTTAGAAGATTATGCTGATTTTAAGAACTAAAGTCCATATATGTTGTAGAGGAAGAATTCAAAGAACCAAAGGCACATGAAATGTAACCCTCTCTAGAATGATTAAATGTGTTCCTTGATGAGATGAAGGTCTTCTAAGTGATTATTAGTGCAGATATGATAGTAAGTAAGAAGACATACTTTAGACTGAGCTAATAAAAGGAAAGAAAGTCGTGCAATATAAGATGACATACTTGACTAGAGTGAGCCAAACACCATGCATACATTGTGTTCCCATGGTTGATTATTAAAAAACCTGTTGTTGATCCTCAGGGATGATTAGACCAAAATAGGAAGGAAGTGGTTTGATTTATGTCATCATGTGGTAATTATCATGGATTATATGTCCTATTCATTGACTCACCATGGGTGAGCCCTTGTATAGGTTGTGCCCATAGAGGGAGGAACCATGGTGGTGTTTAATGATAATAATGAGTCGATCCCCATGCACATAGTTCTAGGATGGAGGATGTATTTTGAATTAACAATTCTAAAAAAAGTGATACACAAGACCACTTTCCTCTGCCCTCTGTGGATGAGGTTCTAAAGAGACTAGTTCATCACATTTTTTCTACTGTCTACGTGTTTATTTAGTCATCTACCAGATCCTAATCCATCTGAATGATCAAGAAAAGATGATGTTCAATTGCCCCTATGAAACTTACGCATTCAGACAGATGTCATTTGGCTTGAGCAATGCACCAACCATGTTTTAGTGGTATATGGTTTCCACCTTTACTAGCATGATTGGGACAATCATGGAGGTTATTATAGATGACTTCTTAGTCTATGGAGACTATATCGACACCTACTTACAACATTTCTCTATGGTTATAAAAATATGTGAGGAGATGCATATAATGCTCAATTGGAAAAATGATAATTATTGTGAAAGCATAGTGCTAGGACGCAGACTCAACAATAAAGACATTGAGGTTGATAAGGCCAAGATTTATCTTATAGATAAATTTTCTTCCCCTTCCATGGTCATAGAAGTCAGGGCCTTCCTAGGCCATGCACATTTCTTTAAAAGATTTGTTCATGACTTCTCTGAAATTGCAAAGCCCTTGACAATCATCCTCCTCTTAGATGCAAAATTTCACATTGATGTGAATTTCATGAAGAATTTTATTGATCTGGAAGTAGATATAACTTTCACTCTCATCATTTGTGTGCCAGACTAGTCTTTCCCCTTTGAGATCATGTGACACTAATGACTACGTAGTGGAAGGTTTTTTGGGACAGTGCACTGACAAGCATCACATATACAATATGCTTTTATGATGATGGAAGAAGCACAGAGAAACTATGATATTTATGAGAAAGAACTTATGGTCATTGTCTATACTCTTAATATGTTTAGATCGTATCTTATGGGATTGTAGGTAATTATGTATACAAATCATGCAACCATCCATCATTTCTTCAACAAGAAGGATGCAAAGCCTAGGCTAATTTGGTGAATTCTTCTTATATAGGAATTTGACCTCAATATCTGGGACAAAAAGGGGAGTGAGAATGTGGTTTCTGACCACCTAAGTTGTCTTCACATACATGACATGGGATGCCATGTTAATAAATGCTTCACTCCCTGATGATCAGTTGATGTGAATATTTGTATCCACACCATCTAGTGTGATGATTTTTTAAATTTTTCTCTCTCAGGTGGTGTTCCACATTATAAGTGCACCAAGAACATCAAGAAGAATTTCATGCACAACATAAAAAACTATTGATGGGATGAGTTGTGTCTCTTTTTCCTATGTGCATATGTCCTCAAATGTCACTACAGTCTTGAGGAGGAGCCACCTTTTATTCTAGAGAAGTGTCATTCATGCCTAATAGAGGCCACTTGATCTCCAATAAAACTGTGATCAAAACACTACAATGTGATTTATTCTAGTCGATGATCTTCAATGACATTCAGTAGTTTGTGCTATCTTGTGATCAATGCTAGAGGGCATGCAACATCTCAATGAGAGATGAGATTCCTTTGCAAATGTGGAAAGAATTGAAGATCTTTGATGTTAGGGGGTAGATTACATGGGTGCATTCCCCTCTTTCTGACAACTTCTTTATTATATTCTAGTCGTAGTGTCTTAAGTATCTAAGTGGGTGGCAGTCATCCTCATAGTCTCTAGTGACTAAAACATTTTATCATGCTCTTCATGTATATCATTTAACCATGCTTTAAGTCCCCCATATTGTTATCTGACATGGACCATACCACTTTCTAGAATGTTATTTTGAAGCACTAGTCAAGAAATATGGTGTACAACATAGGGTAGACACTCTGTATCACCAGTAGAGGATTGGGCGATTTGAGGTTTCTAATAGATAGCTCAAGGCATCCTAGATAAGATTATTGATCATGAACTGGATTGAGTTAATAAACTTAATGACGACGCTCTTTGGTCTTAAAAGATAGCATTCAAGACCCCACTAGACACCATGCCTCTCATATTGATCTATGAGAAATCTTTCCATCTTCCCATGGGGCTTGAACATAGGCCCCATGGTCAATTAAGCAATTGAACTTTGATCTACAACAAGTAAGGGAGAATGGAAATTATAACTTCAATAACTTGAAGATCCTAGATGGACTATGCATGAGAATGTGAATAAATACAAAGAGATGTAAAAGAAGTGGCATGATGTCCAATTGAATAGGAAGGACTTGCAAGTCGAGGAATACGTATTGGTTCACAATTTTTGCATTTGACTATTTTCGTGCAATATTTGTGTGGGCGGTTTGGGCCATACATTATGAATCACATATACCCTTATGGTTCCTATATTGTGTGGAGTGAGAAATTGGGGTAGTTCATAGTCAATGTCTAATGATTGAATAAACACCTTACCATGGTTGGTACAAGTGTTGATTGTCCAATCCCTCTCAATAACCCACCAAACATTTGAATTTCAGGCATTGCCAAGGATGTTAAACAAGACACTTTTCAGGGGGAACAATGGTGTTTTATTGCTTTCTTAGTTTATATTTTGTTGATTAGTGAGATGCATGTAGTTCATTATATTCATCTTGCATTGAGTACTTCTATAGATTTTTTCATAATTGTATCCTAAGATAGGTATATATTCAATTTCAAGTAAAAGGTGTGCATTGCATATTTGAGTGAAATCCCTAATATCCCCAAGATAATTGACTTAACAACCCAATTTATTGGATCTTTTTGTCAATTAAATGACAATAAAATCTAATTTTATGATACGATCGACTACTCCATCCATCTGATTGACTCACTTATAGAAGCAAATGTTCATCATTGAGCACACTGATTAGGTCACTCGCCGAGTCATCTAGTTGAGTGTAAATCAATAAGGATTCTCCAAGTTAGTGAGATGATTGCCTAGTTCACCAAACTATCCAGTCACATGTAGTAGGAGGAGACCAACAACAAACCCCAAATGATCATCTCACTCAAAGATATGGTCAATTGGATAACTCCAACGGTTACTAAAGTAGAGGGGTGGATATCCAGTTTATGGACTCTAGCATTCAGTCAGTCAATTCTTCAACTAGAAAGTTTGATTACACTTAGGGAAAGCAAGTCCATCGATTCCCCCTTGTCACATTCCCTTGTGATCGATTATTAGAGCAACCGACCTCCCCCTCACCACTAACTAAGCTCTCCTTATTGTGCCAACAACCTTGACAAAGTTTTGCGCCACCCCATTTGAGTGATTCATCATCTATGAGTCTGCCATCTCGGGCACACTATCCCATAGATTCTATCTTCCATCATCCTTCATATCCACCCATATAGGATTTATAGAGGAGATCTCCCAATCAGTATTAGATGAAGGAGACATGACCTTGTAATGTACCCACTAGCCATCGCACACAATGTTATTTGTTTATGGGCTCCATATGATTCCCAATTAGGACACATTGAGGACTTGTAAACCTTCATGGAGTGAGACCATCAAGGACAAGGACTCTATTTGAACCACATGTATCTTATGCAGCATACCTACACCTAGTGGTATGATCATAAGTATGACTATCATGCTCCTTATCCACCATATCGACATTTGGGTGGGGTGTACCCTTCAATGGACTCCTAGTGGGCACGTTTATAACCGCAAGAGCTAGCTTAAGAATCCCCCTCTACCCTATCAACATAGGCTCCATAATTATATGGGAAACAACAATCCTATTATGCCATATAGATGGGGTATGAGCCACAACCGCATCAATACAATTGATCGTTGACTCTAGGCTCAACTTGGCAAGTGGTGGTTTTGACAACATTAACCTTTCCCTCCATTTTGGGTGTAGAGTTTGCTTGGGCGATGAGCAAATTTCTAAGCTTGGGTGAAGCGTGGGTGGTACATTCCTCACACATCCTCCCACACATGTCAATTGCTTTGTGAATGAAACACTTTGTAAGGAACAATTTAGAACATTTACAAGTAGTGCTACCATATCTTGCATTTAGCATGAATTTAAAAAGAAATTACATTAGTATATCAAGCCATTATCTAGTCGATTTAGATTTACATCCTAACTTAGAAATCAATCATTCACATTCATGTTTTCCGTATAACCCCCTTGAAATGATGTGAAATCTTGTTTTGACCTTCACCAAAAAATATTGGCAATGCTTAGAACTCATTCCATGTATTCTAGGACCTTAATCAATATGATACTTTCAAATGATGACAAGTTTTATGGAATTAATAGGGTTTAAATATGATGTTCATCACACCAATTAGTGTAGAATATCCTTAGAGTCACCATTTATCCCAGATCATTCAGTCATCTGGGTTAATAGAATCATAGGAATAACTCAATGTACTTAAAATCATATAATTAAGTTACACATAATCCAAACCTTATTCTTCACTTCTTATCCCATATCCTTACCTCCCATCTACTAAAAAGCAATAGAATCCACAAAATGCTCCAATCTTAAGTTTGAGGTGGCAGACAGCCCCTCTCTCCATCTGGTTTTATCTCTATGTAATAGGTGTAGCACAAAAATAAAATAAAATATGCCAATGTTCACAAAAGTAAAAAGAAATGAAACAAGGTACAATATCAACTTGAATAGAGGTGATATGCACATTCTTCCTTGTATACCCTAATTCTCTTCATTTTCACATAGGGGTGAAATTCATGTTGCATTGCATCTTTCTAAAAATGCCAGTGTAGGATTATGTGCATACTTGTAGATTATGTGGAATTTTCCTAAATGCATGAAATTCTTATGTTTACTAGGGACTATGGTGAGAAAATAGTGTTGCGAAGTAAATTTGGGACTGAGGATAAGAAAATAGTGTTGCAAAGTAAATTTGGGACTGAGGTTGCTTTGCCTTGTCTAGAGGTAGGGGTCAAAACATCATGTGGTCGTAAGGCATGCACATTAGATGTTAGTATCATGTCATTTTGAGACTATTTCTATTTTTTTACTTGAGAATGATAAATGTTCAAGTTTAGGGTTGTTTGATTAATGCAGATTCATCTAGTTTAGAAGAATATTTAGATTACATCAACATCACATCTATGCAATTTATCTTTTCTTTTAGCCTAAATTACATGTATTATTTTATTTTTCTTATTTGTGTTGTTAATGATAAATTACTAGTTTTATTGTAGTAAATGTGTAAGTCTATAACAAGGCCCCAAACACCTATCCTAGACATGCTAGAGGTGAGTGGGTTCATTACTTCCCATCTCAAAGAAATTATGGTGATGATACCACCATTATATGCTATTGATGATCAAACTTTAGTAACTAGCCAATCACATGGACCATCCATATGATCGGTTGAAATCTATCTCGAAGACTAGAAAAGAAACCAGTGAGATGATAGACTCACAAAGCATCACAAAGTTATACAAAAAAATCAACAATATAGGATACAACCAATTGGTTTAATGATCCGAATGGCTCAACAAAGTCAAGGAAATCATAGAAGAACCTAGACTCCACCTAGTCGATCATCTCATGCACTGAGATGACTGGATGGGAATTATCCCCCAAGTGGAACTATGGGTAATCCAGCAAACTCACACTGTGAGTCAATTGGATAACAAAATCCTTAGAGAACAGGTTCATAAGTGATATGACAACTCACCTTGTGAGTTAAGAAACTCATAAAGAATCAAGCTGCAAAGCAAGAAAGTCAATCAACCAAATGTAACATACCAAGATTTGTCATCCTAACTCCAAGAGTCTAATCCCATGGATTGTATGTTAGTGAAATTAGATCTTTATAGTTGGTCAAACATGGTTAGGGATATATGCTGATACACTTGCTTGCACCCCAATGAACATGCAATGCACATAAAATGATTAACTCAAATTTAAACATTAATTATGATTTCATATGTCCCTGGCCCTATCCTGGAGAAATAAACCCTAATGCTCTAGTAAGTTTCATACATGAACCCTACCTAAGACTTTGTACTTGTTGATATTGTAAACTAGTGAATAGTAATCCTATTCACCTAATTCCTTAGTTGGAATCTTTTATCCCTAACCTAGACATGCTTGTTACCATATATGTCACATTAGCGGCCTTTGATGATATAATCACATAACATATCCTACTACACTCAAGAAAGACCCTTGGTGCATCCTACGAGAGGTGCACACACTAATCAATTGGATTTGACTAAATGTGCCCCATGAGCTCAAAAAATGCTTGGGATCTTTCAAAATTTATAATGGACCTATACGTACACACTCACATACACTGATCACTACATCCGCAAGCATACAGGGATGTCGCAGTATAGGAAGGAGGAAAGTATAGGGTCAATCCACATGGAGAAAAGGGGGAACTAGATCTAGGTTAGTGTTGGGCTAGGTTCCTACTGTGGAGTCTAGGGTTGAAGGGTTTGATGGTTGGTTGTTGATTAGACTAATGGTGAACAAGCAAGCAATTAAAAGAAACATTAATTCTAATGAGAAAGATAAGACAAGGAAAGCAAGGAAAAGAGCAAGCTATGCTAACATAGGCAAGAAGAGGCCTACACTACACTAAGCTAGCAAACAAGGAAAAAGAGAAATTAAAAACCTAAACTAGAAAGAGAAAAGCAAGAACAAGGCAAAAACCTAACTAAGCAAGTAGAGGAGCTATCTAAGCTAACACTAGCTATGCAACAAGGAAATTAAGGTTTTAATGCAATAAAGGGAAATGTGGGTTGTTTGGGGGATGCACCTATCAATTAGGTGGAGGATGATTACATGTGAACGTTATGCTTCCATTTTGATTACCAAACAATGAGCAAGAGGCTGATGAATTACCCTTAGCTACTAACTAGCCATGGATAGGATATGTTGTGTATAGGGGAATGAGTCCCTAACACCTCCTCCTACCCTTAAGAGGCTCAATTGAGTTAGGGTTTATGTATAATTCAATTAGAGTCTAAACAAGCCTAGGTTTCTAGGTTAGAGGGTCTTAGGGTAGTTAGGGGCTGACGGTAGTAATGGGAGTGGAAATGAGGTTTTAGGCCTCGCATCACCCACATTCTTGCCTTGAGAAAGCTCCATGATAAGCACACTAAATTCATCTAAACTAGCTACTTAGATCTCTCAACTAGGGTTAGGAGAATTGATTAGCATGTAGGAATATGGGTAGCTAGATAGGGATCAATGAATTGGACCTAGGAGCAAATCCCAAAATTCACCCATATAAGAAATTTCACTAAATTCCTAGGTGATTTCAAGCACAAACCACAAAGCAATTCATGAAGAATGAGATAGAAATAGAACATAATCATTAGAAAATGAAATTACAATGTTTATATATCATTTTCCCCCAACATGGTATAAAAGTAACATTTTAACCCCAAATAGCCCACCACAAGGGGCTTAGCTACACATAGAAGAAAAAATATAAAAAGAAAGGAGAAATAAGTAGAAGTAGCCATGGAGCTCAGTGTAAATGGAGTGGTCATATTCTCTGGCTGCTTCAAGGACGTCCTCCCTCCTCCTCCAAGGTGGAAGGGCATGGAATGAAGGTGGAATAGGGTCAAAACACTAGGAAACTAGGGTTTTTATGGTGGAAGAAATGGAAGTGGAATGAGGTGAAATGGTGATGGAATGGCTAAGGGGGCGAAAAAGGGGATCTAAGAGGGTGTATAAGGTAGCTAACCTCATGCCCCAGCTACCACTTACGTATATATAGGAGGTGGGGTAGCACTAGGTCAAGTGGGGGGTAAATTAGGAAATCCACTGGATGAATTGTATGTAGCACGGTTGTGCTAGGTAGCACGGTTGTGCTGGATAGGGATGAGAATGGTCGTGGTGGAGTGGAATGACCACGGTAAAAAATGGTGCAAAATTATAGTAAGTTTGGTGATTTTCAACTGAAGGTGGAATGGCCGTGGTGGTCACCACGGGCGTGGTGAGGCAAGGGTAGCATGGTCGTGGTGGCTTGGAGGAGTGTTTCTCGTTCTTTGAGGAATGACTGTGATGGATGACATGCTACACGGCCGTGCAAGGTGGCATGACCATTCTGGGTCCTAGTCATAATTGTTCTGTGTCCTAGTGGCATGACCATTCTATGTGACACATCCGTGATGATCTCTGTAATACTTCAAGCTTGACTCGATCTATTGGTTTTAATTCAACTAGCACGACCATTCTGTGGTACCACGGTTGTGTTGCTCTCTGTATCAGCACTTTGAGCTTTTTCTTGGACATCTTTGTTTCAATTGATCTTTAGCCACTAGGGGTAGGTTGAGGGAGCCTTGATCTTAACTTTGGGCCTCTCTAAGGGTAGAGAAACCCTAGGATCACTCCTCCTTATCTTCCATCCAAACATGGTCCAAATACCTAAAAAACATGCAAATAATGTCCATAGGTGCATTTTACAAAATATGCATATTAGGGGAAGTAACGTGTAATCTAAAAGGTATAGATGTGATTGAAATGCAATATGACACAAGATGAAGCCCTAAAATAGGGCTACATAAACCCTATAACTAGAATATTGCTTGATGTTTAATAGAGATCATAAACATATAATACTTGTAACATTGTTTAGTACACACATAATGAGTAGTGATTAATTGGTAATCATATGTGAATGAATACCAAAAAACTAATGTGGGCTACATTGTGTTTAATATATATGATGGAATAATATTTAGAAACTTAATAAACGTGGTGATATATATTGTGATTTATGTAAGTAAATATTGAATTGATGAAGTTATTAATGGAATAACTTATTGATATGAATATAGTGTGTGTAAGATGCAAGTAAAATATTGAACTAATTTGGGATTATGAGACCTGATTTATTCAATTCACTGAGTTATGAGGTTAAGGTATACTATCAATTATGACTAATTAGCTAGGACAAAGACAAAATTGGATTGGATTATTAAATCAATTAAAACAAAGGAAGTGATTAAAATTGGATTATGTAGTAGTTGGGTGAACAATTTTTGGGTCAACCTATTCACCATGACGATAGATATAGTTGATTTTTATTTGTTTATTAAAATCTAATTGTTAAATTAAAATTGGGAACCTAAAATTAGAATTACCCCCTTTGGGGGTGGAATACCATGCTCAAACTAGTCAAAATTGTACTCTCATTGAATTCATTATTCTGGTTTGAATTATGAAGCGAAATCTCTCAATTATTGCCTCCCAATGGTTAGCCCACTCTAGCAATGTGTTGCATATTGAGTACAGGAGAAAACCCTTAACAAAAACCTAGCTCTTAGAGTGATTAAAGTCTGAAATCATTATTTAAGGTGTGCAAGCTATAATAATAGATATAGAATAATTCCAAAAAAAGGTGCAATGAAAATTATAATAATAAAATCATATTATCAGCTAAGTATTGCATCAATATATGTCCAGAGATAAGAAAACTAACCAAACATGTACAACATGATATCACAATAGAAAATTGGGAAAGATGAAAGCATGGAAATAATGAGATAGAATCGAAGATCTGTAATTAATGGAGATGTCCTCTAAAACATGGTCATGAACGGATGTCCTTTTGGCCAAAAAATCACTCTTTCAAGATTCTACAACCAACACATGTCATCTTTCTCCTACTTCTCCCCCTTTAACCATCAAAAATGTGTTTAGAACATTGATGGGATGGATGGTGGCTATCCTGCCTTGTTCTAGGTTATAAGGGAGTGAACCTTCAAGTTACAACAATATTTATCGATATTTGTCATTAAATGTAGTTTGTTTTGTAGAAAAAATTCAATACACCAACTTCATATCTGGTACCAACAAAATTATACTATATTTTTTCTTGAATTTGCATGTCAGAGTCGCTACCACTGAATTCAAAGTCGTTGCCACTAAAATTTGGCAGGTTGGGTAGGTTTTGCACTTGTTTTTCCGGTGCTAGATGTTGTGTCGAGGCTATTGACTTGGGTATCAAAGACAACAACTTTGGGCATATATTTTCAACATTTAATATATTAAATAAGAAATATTAAATCATATATTATTATAAAAAATATGTCAGTTATGCGCTAAATGAGAAGAATTGGCATATAAATCAATAATATCCTAACTTGGTGAAATATGAGTGAAATTGCATTCAATTAAAATCAATTGTTAATGAAAACACCCAAATTAGGATATGAAAATCATGACATTTATGTGTGAATCAAAGCACCTAAGTGTGAATGTTGCTCATCCTCGAGCAACACTACTCTTGAATTTGTTTGAAGAAGTTAGAGAGAAGACATGTGTAATAACCCAAACTCTCCTAACCACCCTCCACAGATCGGTCCCAAATTGGTCCTTTCCAACCACGGAGCAATCAACTACTATGCAAGTGACCAATTATGCAAATAATAAGACATCAAAAATAAGTCAATAAACACACAAGTAAGTCAAACAAAAAGATTTCATAGGAATTCCAATATACATGAGTGCATCACAAGATTTCTGTATCTACACTGCTCTACTCAAAGACATCATCTAAATGGATGTATTCTCCATATATGCATGAATGAGGGGAATAAGTCACTATTGGTAACCTACCATTCAGAGTAGTTGGTGGATGTAATGAGTGGTATGAAATAAGATTCACAAAATCATCTAGATCATAATGAAATAAAATAAAATGATGCACCTAAATGGTGAATTTATGCAATTTCATGTATCCTAATACCTATTGTTATAGTGGAATGATGCATGCATTATATGTCTCATTCTAATGACAAGTATAAGAAGAAATGTGTTTATAGAGATAAAATCCACATTCTCTTCTTTCAAGTACTTAGAGAGATATAAAATTGTACTTTGAGGTCCTTTTATTCCTTTATTCATTTTTTTTTCTTTCAAATCCTTCTTTTCATTTTTCCCTTCTTCTAGCAATGTAATAAATTAAGATAGGGCTTTCACACAATTTTAAAGAAGTAAAGAGGATATATACCAATTTTATTCTTAAGATCGGAAAGCACTTTGTGAAGAGGGAAATTGAAACACCTTATGCAATGTGTAATGAAAATGCAATTTAAATGAAAATTTTGTTATGCATAACAATGAACTAAGATTCAATTGATTTTTTCCAATGCATAAATGAAACTAATTGTATGATTCCTATCATGCGGTGTAATGTAATAAAAAAGAAAATAACTTGGATCATAATGTTCATCCTATGATGGATATGTAGTGAAATGAGAGTGTATGAGATCATGTGACTAGAACACATTATTCTCCTAACCATGATAAATTTGCTCTCTTCTTAACTCATGCATTAGGGTGATTCAAAATCTATTCCTAAATTCACATAAAATTACACATTAATGCTTGTTTAGATTAGACTCAAACACCATAGATATAACATGACATAGAGTTAGGTTAGGCAATCTAGTTTATTAGACACATTTTCAAACTAACTAGTCCAAATATGCAAGTGATGTGCCCTTAAACTAGAAATAATAGCTTACATGATATTCATTAGAGCACACGAAGATTTTAGAATTTTAAATTTGATACTATGCCATAAAAGAATTACTAATGCTAGAAAAATTTTCAAATCTCATCCACAATTACACTAGATAGAGCTGGAAGAGGTAAGAGGTAAATATTGAAGAATCATTTCATTCCTCCACAAGCTGAAATTTTAAATTTTCCCCAATGTCAAAAGAAAAGAAAGAAGGTCGTAATGAATGTAGCGATGTGTGAAGCAATGTTTTGCTAAAATTGGGCATGTGGGATTCACATACAAACACACACTCTGGTGAGTACTCTGTTGGTATGTATGCCCAGAGAGCCAATCATATGATGATTGTAATGGCATATTTTGTAATTGATTTGATTAATAAATAAAGGCAAGCTTCCCACTTATTTTGTTCAAATAAATTATGAGATACTGATGTCACATTGTAAATGTCTAGAGAATAATATTACTCAATGACGTTTGTCTTCAAGTACGTGACTTGAGAAAATGAGATCATACAGATGTTATATATATATATATATATATATATATATATATATATATATATATATATATATATTCTCATTATGTGCTTGATGGGTTGTTATTGTGGAATGTTGATATACAACAATGACACATAAGATCAAAGTGTGAGTTGGTTGATGACAGAGTCTCATTATTCATGATATGGATATATCAAACCAAGCACATAGATACATGTTAGAGAATAGTGTATTGGACAAACCCACCATGAGACTGACACATGGAAACCATTACCATGGTAGTCACAGTCAACTCTCATAGTGATCGTGGTGTTTGTGGTTCTTAGACATGAAATCATTGCACTCATCACATGTCGTTTGGTGTGCTTTGACATCATCAAACACATACTTGAAACATGGGTTGTTACAACAGTGATGATTGGGTGACTGTCACACATGGGGACTGATTGTGAGTGATAGAGATGGGATTTGTCCCTCCTATAAGAGTATGATATCCTAGGCCTCTTGATTAGTGAGACTAAGAAATGCATTGTCATGCACATGTGAAACAATATGTGATATTGAGCTTATATATCTCAGACAGTCTGCTCTGGTTTAAGAAATAAGATTGAATGTTGAAGAGGGTGACTACTCCATGCCTCGAGTTCAATATAGATATCAGTGACAAAGAAATTATGCAAACACTATAACACCAAGGACAGACTATAGGTTGAAGTTGTTCCCTAACTTTGCATTCACTTGGGCAGTATTGATGTGAGACTGGGCATCACTCTTTGCTTGTGATGTCATAAGTTAGAAATAAACATTCATTGCAAATTTTATATGGGACCTATAGGTTTACACACATAGGTATTGACCTAGAAGAGGAGTTTGATCATGAATAATCATTGGATTGATTATTAAATTGTTTAGGTATTCAATTCACACAACAAATCAACTTACTAGACTACCAAATGATCAGTTCAACTGTTGAGACAGTCGTTTGGAGTGTCATGGTGATTGTATTGTGCATTGACTAGAATTCATGTTGACACGGGCTGCAAGATGACCGTCTCATCTACACTAAATGACTGGTTTGGGGGTGCAATTCGATTGCATCAAGGATTGGTGCTGATGTCATGTTATGCATTAAATAGAATTGAATTGCCAAAATATGTAAAAAAATTAGTAAAGTACCAGAAGACCATCTGGGTTGAGCCAGACGACCTTCTGGCATGCCAGACGACTGATTTGGCTGTCGCAAGTTGCAAAATTTCCAGAATTGTTGTGAAAATTCAAGATATTCCAATCCCTTCTACTCCTTCACAGACTGGGAACCCTAACCCTAGCCTCTACTATAAATAGAGGGGTATTGGGGGCTTCCCAGAACACAACACAGACAATTGAGAATCAGTTTCTCTGATAATTATTATAACATCCCTAACTTGGGTAATGTACTAACCCTAGGTGTTTTGCCTAATTCAGTTGATTAGATACTTGCTCTTATAGTTTGAAAAGTAATTAAGGTTTTTGAGGAACTTATATTTCAATTTCAGTCCTTTTTTGAATAATGTTGAAATATAGTTTTATTACTTTTGGACTAATGTGCAAATTACCCAAGTTGAGGGGTTAACTTGCAAATTGGACATGATAACATTTTCCTCTAATGTTGAGACATCATAAGAATGAATATTATGAAGTGGTAGGGATTCCACAAGCTTGGGAACCAAGATAAAGCTTGTAGGGTAATCCTAGTGTATTAAAACCTAGTTTTGGTGTAATGTGCAAATTACCCAAAACCTAAGGTTCAATATGTAAAATACCACCTCTTGAGGGTCCCACATGTTTCTTGGCATCAAGTAGAGAAAATAAAATGAGAGGGGCGCCTCATTTGAATTATCATGGAGGAGAGAGAATATTGACATTAAAATAATCAAGATTTAAGCATAAATGGCTCTTTAATTTAATTTAATTTAATGCAAAAAGAAATATAATTAATTGAGGAGCCCTTCAACCAAAAGTTTAAGGATGTGTTTGCAAAAGTTTGGACGAGCTTGTGCCATGCTTGGGCACAAGAAGATTTTGGGGAAGCCACTCATAATAATATAATATAAAGTATTATCCACTAAAAGTTGAATAATAATATAAAACTCCTTAAGATGCTTAACTCCTTTCCCATTAATCTTTGGATAATGGAGAGATTTTTGTAAGTAATGGATTTGGCTTCGTGGACAATATATGTAAGGGAGTTTGGTGGATATTATTTTGGATTTTAAAGAAAAACAACTCTTTTTCTCTTTCCTTGAAAACCCATATACATATCCTTTATGTATATCTTTTTCCAACATACTCAAGGAACGTTTCCTTAGTTTCTTTTCTCATCACTTGCTTTGTCCGACCAAGGAAAAGATCAGGAGCAGAGGAAGGACGACCATAACCAGCTTGGTAAGATTTGATCATCTTCTACCTCGGATTCATGGTAGAAACCCTAAAGCAATGGTTAATGATCGGTTTTCTTCATCTGAATTCCAATTCTAGCCATCTTGTTCATCCAAAAACTCAAGGACCTTGGACAACTGCTGGAACTCCATCCACAATTAAATCCGTGGAGCTTGGAGCTTGGAGCTTGGGATCAGTTCTACAGGCTGGTTTTATAACTCTAACCCTTAAGCATTGCTATAGCATCTTTTTCTTTAATAATCGTTGGTTACTTTTCTTCTTTTGATACTCTTTTGAGTTCTTGCTAAAAACTTCCGTGAAGAACAACAATTGTTCTTGGTTTAACGAAGGATGAAGATGAGGACATCATCATAGATTCTTATCCAAAGTTTACCTTTACTAAATGGTCTTAAGTTTGTTGCTCAAACGGTTTCCCAAACCGTTTGGGAGTAAACGGTTTCAAACTGTTTGGAATGAAACGGTTTCACCCAAACTGCATGGAGGGAAACGGTCCCAAGACCGTTTGGTGGCGTTGACCAAGGGTTGACCGTTTGGAGGTCAGTTGAAAATAATGTAGGTTAATGAACCATTAATTTTTATTAATTAACCCCAATGGGTTCACTAATTGAAGGTCCATCAAATACCTAAACCCTAATTGGGTTGAGTGCTAATTTCATAAGTGGTTGAGTTTGATTCTTGGGTTGATTGACCCAACTGGTTTCCAAACCGTTTGGGGATCATCCAAACGGTCTCAAGACCATTTGGTGATCACTCAAGACCGTTTGGAGGTCTAGGGTTAGGTATGGTTGAGAAATTGAAGATCCAAAGGTATTAAGTTGAAGCATAATCAATTGTTGATTTGGTGACCAACCCTAGGATCCAAACCCTAAATGAATGACATGGTTAATGATGATATGATGGGAAAGCGGTCTCAAGATTGTTTGGAGGTTATCCAAACGATCCCAAGACCATTTGGGAGTCACCCAAGACCGTTTGGAGGTCTAGGGTTGACTATGGTTAGGTGTTTGAAGATCCAAAGGTACTAAGTTGAAGTACAATCAATTGCTGATTTGGTGATCAATTCAATGAGCCAAACCCTAATTGGTTGACTTGGTTTGTGATGTTGACTTGGGCAAACGGTCTCAAGACCATTTGGAGGACATCCAAATGACCTCAAGACCGTTTGGGGTCAGGTCATGTTCAATTTGGATGATGGTTCAATAGTTTCAAAGTAATTAGACTCACATTGATTAATGATGAAGGGTCATCGATTCCAAACCCTAATCCCATTGATTCAAACCCTAATTGATGACTAATTGAGGGTCAATTGAGGGTCAAATCAGTTGAAGGTTGACCTAATTAACTCAATTAAAGCATGGTGATAGGTCCAATTGATGATTGGTTACATGTGTTCAACTATTAAGGGAATCAACATTGAGAATCCTAAATCGATTTGACTAGTTGATACCATACTTGGTCCTTATGGTTTTGAGGAGGTTTGGACCAAACAGTCTCAAGACCATTTGAGTCCAAATGGTCTCAAGACCGTTTGGGACCAAATGGTCTCAAGACCGTTTGGGACCAAACGATCCCAAACCGATTGAGTTCATGTGTTTTCAGGAGGTTACTTTAGTAAACGGTTTCATGTGACCACCTTTAGCAAACGATCTCAAAAGTCTACTTTGGGAAACGGTCTTCACCACCTACTTTACCAAACGGTTTCAGTGGTTTGGTTCAAGACCGTTTGGAGGTCTAAACGGTCTTAGACCGTTTGGATGTTTTTGTACAAGACCGTTTGAGGTCTGTTTTAGTCAAGACCATTTGGGGTCTATATGGCCAAGACCGTTTGGTGGATAATTATCCAAAACCGCATGGGTACTTAAAGTGGTCAAAGGACAAGTTGATCAATTGACTAATACATGATGTAATCAAAGGTGATTATAGTGTTTGTATCCTAATAATCTAGGGTGATTAGTACCCTTTAAATAATCAATCACCAATGATCATGGTGATGAAGACATAACCCATGATGTCAATTCTCCTTCAAGATTAAGTTGACTTAGCCTAATCAAGACTTAAGCCAACACCATCTTATGGAATATGAGAGAGAAAAGACATCCTACATGAATAATAATCATGCAGTGGACTTTCTTTATGAATGTATGTCTAATTGGGGTATGATCCGTGATAGTGAGATCATGAAACCCTAATTATGAAGGTTAATGAATCATAACCCTAATTTAGGGTATTAATGAAAGTAACCCTAATTGAGGGCATTAATAGGTGAAATCCTAATGCATGATGATGGTGTGAACTTAATTCATAGTAATGACATGACAAACCTTAATTCAAGGTACTTTGATGATCACTCCTGCTTGGGGTGAACAGTAAACCCTAATTGTTGGTTGTTGAACATGAACCCTAATCAAGGGTGATGCAATGTGAATAGTAAACCCTAATTATGGATTGATAATGAGAAACCCTAATTTAGGGTGATGTGATGGGAATAGTAAACCCTAATTCCAAATAAGGTAAATGGAAGTGTAAAACCCTAATTCTGGGTTATGCTTTAGAGAATGAAGCTCTAAGGTTGGATAATGAAATGATGAAGTCACTAATCCTAATTGAGATAAGGGGATGATTAAACCTAATTGAATTGAAAAGGGAAACCCTAACCCTAGCAAGGGTATAGTGGTGTAACCCTTGAATAGTGATGTTATAATTGTTTTGTATTATGTTGATATGAAATTGATGTATCCGTTATCATCTGTACTAATCATGCAGGTTTTATGAGATATTGAACATAGCCAGGTATGAGCTATGATGCTTTGTTTATTGAAAATACTTTATGAGCTGTGTAAGCGATGCCATGCTATGTTGCCTAGTGAAAGGTGACAAAAGAAGGTTTATAGGCCTTAAGAGCCATGTGAAATTCCTACATTGCAATTATCATATCTACACTGTTAAATGATTTGACGACATTAAGTTACCTGTTAAAGTGGTAACAAGTGCATTGATAATCTAAGGGTTGAACACCCATATTTTTGAATCATGATGATGAGATGTTAAGGGATTGAGTTCCCAATGTTAATAAAGATGTGAAATGAACTTGATGAAAATAATACTCTTTCATTTTAGCAAATGTTATAATGGTTTATGTTTGAAAACATGCCTGATGCTAAAAGAATGATGTAATGTACTTAAATAATCAAGTGAAATGATATCATGTAGAGCCCTGACCATAGATCCATCATCGTCAGTAGTTATAGGTGATGGTGAAATAGGTTTTCCTAAGGGAACTCCTGGAGAGCATACTTTTGAGTATGTGGGGGTTATGGACGTGAATATCCTTACGTCCTAGTGGAGGAATTGATGTGAGATAAACATTAAGTCTCTCAATCCTTCATTATATGTGTATGCCGGGATGATGTATCACTAATCTCCCGATGATAATGTTAATGTTGCATCGATGTGAGATAAACAAGAAATCCCTCGATTGCGAAGAGAGTACATCATGCCACTATAACTCTAATAGCGAAGTTGCCAGAATACCCTGGAAATCTATTATGGCAGAGACATGAGATGTCCTGCATGTTGTTCCTCACACTGACTGAGGAAGATGAGGTCATAGAAATCCGGCTCTTCTGATGACCTATGTATGGTAACGATTTTGATTTCACAATGGTCGGTTGGAGTATGAGCGGTATACCTCATCTCCTCAGGGCATAAGTATGTTTGTAAAATGTAATCAACCGTGTAGCATATTTGCTTAGGTTGAACTACGAGAATCAATGATTGATGATACATTGTTTATTATGTCCAAGTTGGATAAATAATATACATGTTCTTCATATTACTTATTGAATAAATGACTTTCTGCTTAATCAAGTTATAATTGAAATGATTGCATAGAGAATAATGCACTACTTAGCCTAATTAATGATTTACCTGTTGTTAAATATTTATAATTCTACTGCTCAGTGTTATTCTATTATCTGCAATAACAATGCTTCTGGCAGAGAGTTATAACTCTCACTGGGACAATTTTCAATTGTCTCACCCCCGTGGGATTCAACTTTTTAGGTAGACGTCGAGGAAGAAGAAACCCTTCAGTGGGTGAGCAACAACTACAGCCACAACAGTAGTAACAACAAGGACATCAGTGATCTTCAGGTGGAGACACTGTCTGTTAGGTCTTATATATAGAGAGTCCTATGTGTCGTCTCTGTACTCTCAGGTCCTAGGAGTCAGTAGATGGTTTTAATAGATCTGATATTTTTGGCTTAATGCCTCGAGATTTTTGTATACTGCTTATGAATAGTTTAATATGGCAGTCAATGTTATGACTCTCGAGTTGAGTTGATACAGAGATGTATTGATGGATCAGCTTGTAAATAACTTACTTTGGTTCTTTATGAAAGAGTTCTACAGTTTGTGGAACTCATTGCAAAAAGTTTTAATTTTTAGTGATTTTCAATAATTCTGCTGCTAATAATTCGCTACTGCATTAGTTAATCTCATTTTATAAGTTGAATGCCACAATTATTGTCCTCTCTAGTTGTGGTAACCAAGAGAGCCCAAACAAGTCCTATCTGACTAGGGAGGGATAGCTATAGGAGGGAAGAACTGAGGATCATTGTTGTAGGAGAGAAAGTTGATGACTAGTACACCAACGGGAGGGACAACTCCTTCCTGTCTGTTCCAGTAGGATGATAGGAATTCTAGGCAGTCTATGTGGACTTATTTATAGGTGGGAGGTTGTTGTCTGCCTCTAGGAGAAAAACATCAACTAGCAGTCCATTGTGAGAGGAGTAGTTGCAAATGATGACATTCAAGGGTGCAGTCTGTGGTACAAACCAGGAGGAGTAGTATCCATATGAGTCCCAGTGCAACTAGAAGATAGTTGTGCATCTACGACAATGAGAAGACATCACTGGACTTACTCCAGGAATAGGTATATCCTCAAAACCATCCTTCATGTATTATAATTATTAATGTGACCTATTGGTTTATGGGGAATATGGTAGATAAATTTTTGTTTCTGCTTCCTATTTTATAGCCATATTTCCCTACATACTCAAGGTCAGCAAAGAATTTCCAGTGAAGTACGTGAGCTCATCTCCTATCTTGTGTTTGAGCAGTATATTTAGCATGAACAAACACTTCCCCGGACTACTCTTTCAATAATCTACACATTGAACTATCATCCAGTGTTATTGCCACCAAGATCAAGTTAGTAGTATTGACTTATGTCTTGGTATCTACTATCAGTAGTTGTTTGTTACCGATACCCTCTCAATATGTATTGATGTCATTGCTAGCAATTGGAGGGTCGGTGGTATCGAGTTGAATATGTGCATTTTTTGTTGAATAATCTACCTCTTGAATTACTACTACTGATGTGTATATTGGTATCACTGATATATGTCAATGAAGACCACAATAAAGGTGTACCATGAAGTTGGTTCCACCGACATGATAGGCAATGGTATTACAATTTTCCTATGTTTTTATGTATATAATCAATAAAGTTTTAGTGGTAACAACGATGGGGTCGATGCCATCAAAATTTCCCTGTACACTCCTATAACAATGTCAACCTATTTTTGTGCCACTGAAATTGTTGTCACTAGCATCGACTCAGCCTAATACTACACACCGAATAAAAATATCAAGCTACCTTCTTAACTTGTATCAAAACTAGCTATCAAGAATCTATGAGATAAAATGAATCCAATCTTGAAAAGAACATATAACTAGTTAATATTTTTTTTTCTCAAAATCAAATATAATTTAATTATTCTAATTGGTGGATTAGCTCCCACAAAGCACCCTTGTTTTATGTCCTAGGCTCAACAATGTCTCAACTTTCAACCTAGTTTGTCATGAAATGGTGATGAAGAATAATCTCGAAATCTAAACCCCACTCTATAATCATCAATTCCCAGGATCAAGTATCCTCTTCTAATGGCAATTATTATTTTAGTTGTATCTTGGAACATCCCTCCCAACAATAATTTAGATCCACGTGATTCCTACATGTTAATTCATGTATTTGAATGGATAGATAAATTTATAAACTTTAGCTAGCACATCCTTGCATTTACCAAAAAGTCAAATAATCAATTTTTCCACCAACTTAATTATCATGCATGTGCTTACATGCTCCTTAAATCCTTGATTAAAAAATGTTACAAGAGGGATTAGATTTATACTTGCCGCATGGAATAAAATTTCAATCCAAATTGCAAAATCTTGCTCAAAATTTCATTTTTTTTTCAACCGGACATGGAAACTTACTATCAAACATGTGAAACACTCAAATGTAGGGAATTAGATGTAAATTCATGAAAATTTTAACCTTAGGTGCAAATTTTCATCAAACATGGTGAAATTTTGCAGCAAAAATCCCAATTTGGGCCATAATTTCTCAAAATGGTGTAGAAACACAAACTTTTGAGAAATTTGTTCCTAAGACATCCAATACTACATCTCAGGTATTTTGGATTTTTTTTAAACATTCTTTCTTGTAGAGGCTATTTTATTTTATTCTAAGGTATGTTTCCCCTATCCCTAAACCATCTATACATAACCTTCATCAATTTCTACACGCTTCTATGGAGATATGGAAAAATACTCCAAAAATAACAAAGTTTTTTTCTTGGATATATGAAAAAATGACCCATGTAACCTAGTTAAATGCTAACACTAGACTTACACAAGTTGAAGTTTGTAAGTTTGTAACTTTGAGTTTAAATTTCCAAGTTGTAACATGAAGTGTTCAATAGTCTAACTGTCTAGCAGACTTGACATTTCTATTTATTTGTGCACTCACTCATCAAGACATGGATCCCACCCTAACCTATAAACATATAAATTTATTATATAAGCTAGTGGTTTATGTCTAGACATTGTGTTTGCAGATATCATAACTTAATTCCTTCATTTTGCCATCGAAATTGCCATCAATCATTTGTCAAAAATGTTTAACTTCCTTCACATACAAATGTGGGAGACCCCCACCCCACATATCCAATATGAAACATTATTGCTTATTTGAATAGATCTTGGCATTTAGACCATCCCAGTAAATTTTCATGATTTAATCTGCTTATTTGGTCATCAAAATTCCGACCGAAATTTTGAAAAATTTCTATTAAAGGGCCATCGGGCACGACATCAAAATCAGACATTTAATTCCTTTCTTGCCCCAAAATCACATAGTGCTTCTTATAATTGTTTGCTACCAATAGAAAAAGGGCTATAAAATCACCATGGTCCTTCTTATTTTCTAGCAGTCTCGTTTGGATAAAGGCACTAACAACTTCATCAACGTGAACAACATCTAAATCTAAAATTTTTCTTTCCTTGTTGATGATCTCCTTTGGAAATATACTGGGATCTTCTCGATGGCCTCCATAAGAGAAGAGTTTTTGGAAGATGTCTAGAATTTTTTTGAATGTCTTATATTTGTTTCTTGACATCAAATGATTTAGAAATGGAACATGTAATATATTTGCATGGATTGTGGCTGGTGGTGGAGTGGTCTTGCACCATTGTGAACTAACATATAACTCCATAAGGTCTTTTCCCCCTAAGCTTTATGTAGCATCACCCTCAACATAAAAGGATATTTTGTGGTTTTAGTTTCATGCGGTTGCTTTGTGTTAGGTGTATATACCTTCTTCTTAACTGTGACTATTACACTTTAGAGTAGAACCTTCACCTACTATTGATACAGGGGCACCTCCTCTAGAATTGGGGGAGTAGACATGGTGGTAGTGAAATCTTTGGGTGTATCCCCTTGTAAAATCAATTTGGTTCGAGTTTCTATGGCTCTCCTCAAGGTTGCTACATTGGTTGGATCATTCACATGTGCATGATTCACATGTGTTTGTGTTCCCCCTGACTTATATACAAGATGTTATGATAAGGAATTGGGGGTATAAAGGTTTGCATGCGTTGCATGATTTCTAGGTCTGAAGTATGTTATATAGCACAAGCAATATCATTATAAATAGAAACACACTTCTCTTGGCATGAAACCACAAGAGGAATGAATGGATCTGCGGTCTATTCAACAAAATACCCCTTCTAGTGGTGAAGGTGTGTCGAGTTTGTTTTCCCATGGAAAATGTGTGGTGTTGTTTTCTTCAGGTCTAATTGATATGTGTCCAATTAGGACATATGAGTTCCTGAACATGTAATTTGAGCCCCTTACTTTTTCAACACCCACCTTGATTGATCATGGTAGGAGTCGGTCGTTGACATCCACATGCTAAAGAGATCCTCCAACTTATCTAAACTACTTGATTCTTCATCTCATATTTTTTATGTTGTCGTAGATGTTTGTGTTGATATGCATCATGCATAAAATGTCTAGACCCCTCCAATATAATAGGGATCACCTAGCCATGGTTGATCATTAGACCTGTAATTATAATGCTTACCATAATAGTTGCATTCTTCTTCTAAAACATGTGGTTTGTTGGATTTTAGGATTTTCAATTTCTATGATAAAGCTTTCAACTACATATTTACTTCCCTCATCTCCTGGACAAACATGGTGCCCAACAACTAATAGTTATGGCTAATCATGGCGAGCAAGTGGGACAAGGAGGCGGTGGCGATCAGGTTTGCAAACGTAAGTCGGGGTGGGATCATGATTGAGGTCTGAGGAATCACACTGATGATGTGGTTATTACATATATGAATTGATTGGCACAAATGGAGAATAGTTTGATTAACAACATGGGCATATCATTGTTGGAGATTGTCTTATTTCTATACTATGTGAGTATGAGAGGTAAACCTAATGAATAGATGGTAGAAAAAACTTTTGAGACTGTTATATAGAAGGAGGAGGAGTTTCCTTGTTGTAGGCATTAGAGGATAGTCCTCCAGTGTTCAACCCTAACCCTACAGTGGGGAACATGATTGAGAACCCAACAACAAGAAGCAATAGAGCCATTTCCTTTAGCAAACTAGTTTTAGGAGATTGCGGATCAAAAGTTGAGGGGTTCTTTCAAGACAAACCTTTTGAATACTGACTCTCGATGGGAGATGTGACATTGGGAGAACTGGAGGCCAAAGTAGCACTGAGTATAATCTCAAAGATGGAGGGAAACTTATTAAACCCTAGAAATATGTAGTTATAGTTCTCCTAATAGGCACAGAGGTGGGTTATCTAACCCTAAGAAATAGACTAAAATGCTTTGGAACATCATTGGAAAATTCAACATGTTTGAGTTGAGCATGGGACATTTTGTGGTGAAATTATCTTGATTGAGAGACCCCAAAATAGCCCTAACGGGAGGTACTTGAAAGCTATTTGGGTGCAACATCATAGTCTGGGAATGGTACCCAATCTTAAAACCAAAAGAGGAATTCCCTAAACTAATAGTGTATTGGGTCTGAATAGTGAATCCACACCTACACTTATATGGCTCTACCATTTTTAATACATCAGACTAGCATTGGGTAGACTTATCAAGATTGAATACCATACTACAAGCAAATCCTGAAGTAAGTTATCTAGATTGGCCTTGGAATGAGATACCACTAGGCCCCTAGTACCCTCTAATAAACGTTGTGGACTACAAAGTGGAGTATGAGGGTTTTCCTTGGGTGTGTGCAGCTTGTGGAAAGGAAGGTAACACCTCTAAATACTGTCAGGAAGCCTATACATACATGATGAAAGAACAAGAGCTCTTTGAGGAGCACCATATGGATGAGTACCATAATGTTGATACTACTACTCAAGGCTGGAAGACACAAAGATGAAGAGGAGGATTAAGACAGAATAGGAAGAATATTGAGATATTGCCTGGGGGTCACTCAAACAACAACAGTTTCATAGGACTAGTTGATGAAGAGGAAGATGATGCACATGAAAAGGTGAATGTGAAGATCTTGGCATCAAAAGAAACACATGACTCGACAAGGAAACAAACTAAAGTTTGGAAAAAGAAGAAGCAATTTGTGGCAAACAATGTGGATGAATTATCGAGGAAGGTTTTAGGAAACATAATGAAAATGGTGCATAACACTAATTACAAGAATAGTCAGGGTACAAAAGAACAAGCTAAGGCTCATATAGTGGTAAATCCAACTATTAATGGAGTTATCAATGTTATTGATGATACTGGGGATGATGAGATGCAAGCTACTAAAAAGGAAGTCATTGATTTTGTTTCACATGAAGATAAAGAAAACAAGGTACCTATTCAGATGACATAGTCAAAACCATAGATGTCTCTATAGGTAATATAAGTAAGGGCCATGGTACCAAAATGAAAAAGAAAAGGGACTACTTTAGATGCTACATCATTGGATACTCGATGAAGAATTCCTAGATTAAAGACCAAGAAAAGGTGAATATGGAGGAACAAATGGAAGAGGAAGCTGACAAGGAGAAGGACATATGCAGGATGGGTGATGGATTAGTCAAGGAAGGGAACCAAAAACGTGACAAAATTCCTACCTTAATTCATGTCCAAAATTTTGAATTGGAATGTATGAGGAATTGGAAATGAAGACCCTTGCAACACCCTTAGAGAAATTATCATATCAAGGAAACCTATAGTCATTGACATTCTTGAACCTCACATCACTGGAAGAAGCATAGAGAACACTATCAAGAAGTTAGGTTTCAAGAACTCACATAGGGTGGAGACCAGAGGATTTGCATGAGGTACTTGGATCTGTTGGGACAAAGAACTTGTGATATAGTCATTCTTCACAGCCATAGACAGTTTATAACATGCAAAAATTAATAATCTGTATCTGGTAACCTCCATCTATGCTAGTCTCCATATCACTATGTGGAAGCTTCTTTGGATACACCTTAAAGAGATAGGTGGAAGGTTCACTAAATTGTGGCTAGTTATGGGTGATTTTAATACGTTGATTACCCTTGAAGAGAAATTTGACAATGACAACTTCAACTCTAATGAAGATCATCTTTTCAATGACACTCTTTTGCATGTTGGACCTAGGGTTCTCAAGTATGTATATACTTATATACATGGACTTCTAGGAGCATTTGGATAGAGATGTAGCAATCAACTTGTTCTTAGAAAGGTTATCTGAGTATGGAATCTAGCATCTACCACATGTACATTCTGATCATTTCCCTCTCCATCTAGGAGCTTGACAAAGGGCACGGAATGAATCTAGATTTATAATCATGCTTCTTGGCACACTGATATGGTATTTTGTGATGCCCTTGCTTCTTGTTGGAACCAAAATCGCCAATTCCATGAAGCCCTTCAATCTGCACAAAAGGATTTGATACAGTGGGATAGGAAAATCACACAAAAACATAGAAAAGATAAAATTAGAATCTTAAGGAACATTGAATAAGAAATCATGGCAATCCAGTATGAATAAATTTATGACAAATTATGCATAGATATGAAAGTTGAGCTGGATACCATTCTAAGGACATAGGAAGAAGAATGAAAACAATATGCTCATGTTAATTGGCATAAAAATGGTGATAATAACACTAGGTTCTACCACACCTGAGTCAACCATAGAAAGAGAGGTAACATATTGCTACCTTGTAAAATAATGAGGGTAACTAGATCTCTAATGAAATGAAGTAGATGAATCTTGTCATGAACCACTTTGAAAAAAAACCTACCTGAAATTGGAATAGGTAGGATATCATGTTGTAACAATATACCTACAAGGTTCACAAAACTCAAAGAGGAGCAATTGAATCAAATTGCCAAGCAATCTTCAAAGGGGGAGCTATATAGTGTTCTTTGTAGCATGGATCCTTATAAAGATGTAGGTCCGGACTCTACCAGTGCTCTTTTCATCAAGAAAGGACAGAGTATTTTAGCCAAATATATGGTAGCTACAATGTGTAAAGTTTTATCAGGTGAATCTCTCCAAGAAGATCTCTACATTGCAACCATCTTACTCATACCAAAGGTCCCCAAACCAAAAAAATGTGAATAGCTTAGATCTATCTCATTGAACAACATCACTTTGAAGATTGCCTCAAAAGTAGTAGTGGAGCGACTCAAGGAACACCTACCAAACTAGATTTTGCTTGAATAGAGCAGCTTTGTCCTAGGTAGGAGGATCATAGACAACATAGCTTTGGTCTAGAAACTTGTGAACAATATGAACAGACGCAATGGTGCTAAAACCATGGCCATAAAAGTGACTTAACTAAAGCTTACAACATGATGCCATGCCAATTTGTTGAAGATACCTTGATAAAGGTGAACATCCCCATTAATAATCATCAATATATCATGAACTCAATTATTGAATGAACCATTACTATTGCTTGGAATGGAAAAATATTCAAAAGCTTCAATGCTAGTAGGGACTTAAGATAGGGTGATACTTTATCCCCATATTTATTTGTTTTATGCCTTAAGAGGCTCAGCCAAATGATCCAAGATTGTGTAGCTTAGTGGAAATGGAAGCCTTTCAAAATGAATGCCTCAAGTTTAGCAGTAACACATGTGTGCTTTGTTGGTGCTCTTTGCTGAAGCAAGCAAAGAACATGCACTGATCATCAAGGAGTGTTTTAGAAAGTTTGAACGGGCATCCGAGCAGTCCATCTCAATATCAAATACATGCATTTCTTCTCATGAAGTGTTCCTCAGTCTATGATTAGAAGCATCAAAGTTGAGAGTGGATTCTAGGTTATGGGTGACTTGGGAAGATACTTGGGAGTCTTGATATTTCAAAATAGAGTCAACAAAAATTTGTATTCAGACATATTAAGGAATGTGGACAACAAGGTGAATGCTTGGACGTCACATTGCCTTTCATTTGTTGGATGTATATGCCTGGACAAAACAACTTTGATGACCATTCAGACGTACATTATGTAGACATCAATTCTTTTGAATAAACTCTATGATTGCATTGACATACCATTAGACAATTTATATGGGGAGGATAGGAAATAACTCATCTAATGTCGTTGGTTTCATGGTGCAAAGCGACCGGTCCCAAGGAATGTGGAGGATTAGGGATTAAATTAATGTGGGAATGAAATGATGCACTACTTTTGAAGAACTCCTAAAACTTGTTAAGTTGAAGGGATTCCATGTGGTGTAGAGGCAAGTAAAGGAAACTAATGGCATACAACAATGCCAAATTGCATGCATGATCTAGATTGGGGAAGTTTGCAATCTCTAGCAAACAACTCATACAAAATAATTCCAAGATTTAGGTGATTTGTGGGAAGTATACCAACTTTTAGAATGACTGTTGGGTCAGGACTAATATCAAACTCAAAGATTATGCAATCAAACCTATCCCTATTGATCTAAGAGATCTTACTGTCGATTGTGTGATTAACACAGAAGGAATTTGGGAGATGGATTTTCTAAGCCACTGGATTAGTAGTGAGATGGTGCAGAAGATTGATGTGTTGAGAATTTCTCTGACAAAGGATCATCTAGACATATGGTGTTGGCAACATTTTGCTAATGGACAGTTTACTACTAAATCTACTTATGAAACCATCAATAAGTTGAAACCCCTGTGGATGGGGACTAGAACCACATTTGGGAGCTTAAAGTGTCTCACAGATACAAATAGTTTTCTTGGATCATTGGACTTGGTGTGCTTCTTACCAATGACCAATGCAAAACTAGACGCTTAATAGATGATAGCACTTGTGGCAGATGTGGGAGAGAAATAGAGTCACACCTTCATCCTTTGAGGGACTATTGGTGTGCTAGAACAATATGAGAAGGAGTTTTATATGCTACTAAACATAGTAATTTATTTTCTTTCACTAAGACCCAATTGTAGATGCAGGCCAATTTACTAAAAACCACCATCATCCAATATTTTTTATTGTCACTTGTTACTACATTTGGCGATGTAGGAATTGGAAAATCTTTGATTAAGAGGATATAATCACAACACATTAGATAGCTTATATTAAGGAGCTGATGTCGCACAACACAACATGAAACAAAGACTCTGATGTAGGTTTACAACAAAGAGAGGAGTTTTGGATGCCTCCACCATCTCAGCATTTCAAGTTCAACATTGATGTTGTCTTGAACAAGATAGAAGTGGTTGCTATTGTGGTTTGTAGAGACAATCGAGGGGGATAGATGGTTGCTACTATGGTTTACAGAGACAATAGAGGAAGATGGATGGTTTCTATTGTGGTTTGCAGAGACAATCGAGGCAGCTGGATGCAAGGACATGGAAGGAAGATTCATACAAACAATGTCACTAAGGCAGAACTAGTGAGCATTTACCTTGCCATGGAGACTGTGGATAACATTCGATATAGAGGCATCTCCATAGAAATTGATTGTATCAATGTTGTCAAACTTATCAAAGGGGGCCACATATCACAGTTGAGATATGCATATTGGGTGCTAAAGATTGAAGGGTGTTTGAAAGAGAATTGGAAGATTCAACACGCTTGTAGGAGAAAAATGTGGTTGTCTATACTATAGCTAAAATTTAAATAAAGATCCATCAAAGAGTCTTCCTCTATGCTAATCCTCCTCTTGGTATAAAGAAATATGATTAATCAAAACCCATGTAATGGTAGTATTGTAGTACTATCAGGTTTACTTCAACAAACACCATTAGTGAATGTAGCCCTTCTTTAGTTTCACTTGTACAAGGAAGACAAGATGAACAAGAGTGCTTCCTGACTTACCAAAAAAAAGCATGGTGCTCAAGTACCTTCACAAGATAAAAAGATTTTTTTGTCCTTAAAAGTGTGACACAAGATAAAAGATATTAGGCAGATCACATGTACTCAACAACTGTGAAACAAAACGATAAATCAAATAAATTTTGAGAAAATGATGTAGCAATTAACTTACAAAAAGATATAGTAATGAGTTTTGACAAAAAGGTTTATCAGTGAAATTTAAAAGAGAAAAAATGTTGGCTAGAGTAGCCAATCCTAACTTTTCATAGTGTTAACCATGCCAACTCCCCACAAGCGATGCAAAAATGTGAAGAATATTTTTCAAAGTAATATGATATTATGAGTTGTGAGTTATAAAACATGAGGAGTCGTGAGGTTATATACTAATACTAATTACGAATGATCATCTAGGTCAAAGAAATGATTCAATTTCATTATTAACTTAAATTAAACTAAGAAAGTGATTATAAGTGGATTGTGAAGCAGGTGGATGAACAATCTATGGGTCAACATGTTTTACTAAAATGCTAGATATAGTTTATTTTTATTCATTTATTAACAAATAATTAGGGATGTCAATGGGTAAGGGTAAACCCATTTACCCTTTACCCATACCATGTAGGGGAAGGGTAAGGGTAAAGGATTTTCTTACCCTTTACCCTCTAACCCACTACCCTCTAACTAGATACCTTAGTGGGTAAGGGTAAGGGTAAGCCACTACCCATACCATGTAACCCGCCACCAGCCAATATTTATGCATAATATATTAAATGTATAGTCATTATGTTGTTTGAGACTATGGAATATACAATATTATGTTCTCATCATTTTATACAATATATGATATTATTATATACTTCTTATGTTGTTGACTTAGTTGTGTATGCAACACCATTTTAGAGGTGCAAGACACATGTATAAAAATAGTATATGTTCTATTAAATATGTGTGTGGTGTAAGACAAACATGTATATAATAACAAGATTTAATCTTTAATGTACCATTTGATACATATGTGGTGGTGTTATCTACGTTTTTGTACTTTATTTTTTCTATGAAACAACATTTTAGAGGGTATAAGATATATATTTCCAACAATAATTTTTTTGATATATTGTAATTAATATCATTTTAGTGTAGCAATCTTGATCATTTTGGAACAAGTTATTTGTTCACGTACCAATGTTAGGGTACTATCATTTGTATATGCATTCAATATAACACAAACTATTTATATAATGTTGAAGAAGATGACTTAGAATCATTTTGGATACTTAAAAACCATTCTAGAGCATCTTGATAGTTTACTCAAATATATAAATGTATTAATCACGCCATCATTGTTAATATTAGTACACATTTGAAGAAAACATATAAATTCCCCGCTTCACCCTTGTCCTTCTCGATTACCCTGTGGGTAAGAGGGTAAGGGTAAGGGGAGGGTAAGGATATTAGTGGAGTGGGGAATTTCACATACCCTTACCCGCTACACTTGGTGGGTAAGGGTAAGGGTAAGGGTAAGGGTAAGGGTAAGACCTTACCCTCCCCATACCCTTCCTGTTGACAGACCTACAAATAATTGGTGTTTTATGATTAGGGACCTAAAATTAGCACTACACTCACTCAAGGTGTAATACCATGTTCAAACTAGTTGAAACCATATGGTCATTAGATTCCTTATTCTGAATTAAATTATGAAGAACGGTCTCTCAATTATTCCATCCCAATGGTAACTCTTGTAGTGTAGTATAGATTGAATTTAGGAGAATTACCCTGGAAAAAAACCCCTCTCTCAAAGTGATTAAAGTCTAAAGTTATTGTTTGAGGTGTGCAAGCTTTTTTTTGGAGAAGGTAAAATATTACTAAATAACCAAAAAGTTACAAGTATAGGGATATACAAAACCCCATATCCATAGTGGGCTACTCTACAAAACCCCACAATCTGAGAATGAGAGTATATATACCTCTACCAATCTTAGGTTTGGTTTTATACAACCAACCTAGATTCTGAACAATATGGTCAAACACTGTAACACAATCTAGTCTAGAGGACCTGTGCAATCTGGCATTTCTCTCCTTCCAAATAACATGACAAACAACAGAGAAAACCACCCCAGGAAAAGCTCTAAAATAGCCATTACCCTTGGTATTATTGAGACACCAAGGGATAAACTCATTAAAATTATGGGGGGAAGGGTAAACCACCCCAACCCATCTTCAAAGACATCCTAGTTAGCAGCTATTTGGAGAATCTGCAGTCAAAAAATAGATGTCAACGACATTCAGCTTCCTCATCACACAACACACATAAAGGGTTGACAAGTAAACTCCATTTCAACCGGAAATCAACAGTGGGGAGCTTCCCAAGAATGCAGTGGTAAGTGCAGCAGCTCCATTTAGGTGAATGGAACATGTTCCACAACAACATATCCCATGGCACTTGAGGTGTATGATAAGAGATCCTCCACCATGACTAAAAAGGAGAAGTCCAGCACCAAATACCACCAGCAGCAGAACGCACATAATCAATCTTGAGATGGGTCCATGCACTGGTCATCACTCTCCAGGTGCGTGAACACTTGGGCGGGCAGATGTCCAGGTCATCCCCATAACGCTGAATCATCCAACGTCGCCAAGAAGAATCACCAGCAGTGAGGAACAAGTGAACTCTTTTGAAAGTAGAGGCTAAGGCCAAGTCACCAATGTCTCATATGTTCAGCCCACCCTCATGGTGTCTTCTGGCAATAGTGGTCAGCCAGTCCATGGTACCGCCCACCCCAGATAAAATTAGCACAAATGGACTTCATCTTCAGCAACACGAACATGGGGATGTCTGCTTGTGCACACCAGAATCTAATCTTTCCTTCTAGAACGGTCCTAACAAGAGCAAGTCAAACAGCAAGGGAGAGACGAAGACCAGTCCACCTAGATATCATCTCACAGAGACTGTCCAAACAAGGAGTAAAGTCACTACCTATACGACGACCCCCCGTAATAGGGGTACCAAGATAATGAGTGGGGAATGAACCTTCCTCGAGTTGTACAACATTTTTGAGTCTACCACGTCTAAAGTCACAAGATCTAGAGAAGAAGACTCTGGATTTGATATCACTGAGGAACAGCCCCATCAAGTTCCCAAACATAGTCATAAGAGCGTGAAAGCCTCTAAGACATCTAACATTGGTGTTAATGAAGAAGAAGACGTCGTCGGCAAAAATCATATGTGACAACACATGACAACCACCAACTTTGAAGGGCCTATTGGAGTTATTAGCCTCTGCCAGCTAGACAAGATGAGATAAAGACTCCATCGCCAAGGTGAATAAGAGGGGGATAGAGGATCCCTTTGACGTATCCCATTATATGCACGAAAGAACCCATAAGGGCAGTCATTGATGAGCACAGAGAAAGAAGTTGTCTGAACACATTCTTTCATAATATCAATCCATCTTTGAGAGAAAACCAAGGTAGCCATAATCTGCCACAAGGCAAACCACTTAACTTTGTCATAGGCTTTGGCGAGATCAATCTTTATGCAAGCTTTCTTCAAGCAGTTCTTGACCTTGAAATCAAGCAAAAATTCAGCAGCCAAAAGAGTAGCATCAGAAATAGAGCGCCTAACAATGAAGGCACTTTGCTCCAGAGACACAATGCCAGGAAGGATGGTCTTCAGTATGTGGAAAAACACTTTGGCAATGATCTTATACACCACATTGCAACAAACAATGGGTCTAAGATCGGCTAAGGAGGAGACATGGTTCCATTTGGAAATCAATCTAAGAAAGGCATGATTCACTGACCAAACCATTCTTCCACCCACAAAGAACCATCTGACAGTACAACAAATATCATCCTTTAACGTATCCCAGAAAACCTGGAAGAACTTTGCATTAAAACCATCGGGCCCGGGGGCTTTTGAGGCACCAATAGAAAAGATTCCATCTTTGATTTCATCAACTGAGATCGGTTTGAGTAAGTGTTGATTCATGTCATTGGTCACCTTCCTAGGAGGAAAATGACTACTGCCCACATGATTAGTAGTACTATTGTAGAGGTTGGAGAAGAAAGAAACAGCCAGCTCACCCACCTCATTCTGTCTGTTAACCATGGACCCATCCTCTTTGATGAGAGAATGTATGATGTCCTTCATTCGATTCTTTTTAACATCAGCATGGTAAACACGGGTATTATGGTCTCCATCTCAGATCCATTTAATTCTACTATGTTGCCATAGCATGAGTTCCTCTACCTTTTCAAGTTGAAGAAGTCTTTTCCCTTTTTCATCTTCAAGATGGATAAGAGAAGGGGAGAGGGGTTCCTCTCTGAGATTCACAACAGAAGCATTGAAATCCTCCTTGGCAGCAGCAATTAAGGTAGGGAAATCAGACAAATCTTTGGCTCATATCTTAAGAGCAACTTTGACTCTCTTAAGCTTCTCATGTAAAACAAACAAAGGATTTCCACTGATCTGTGTTTGCCATTCTTTTTTAACAAGGGAAGAACAAGAGTCCCAACCAAGCCAAGCATTAAGAAAATGGAAAGGTTGGGGTTTAGAAACCAGCCTAGAGAGGTTCATTAGCATCCAAGCATGGTCATTGTTTGGGTGGCAACTAGGGCTGATAGGAACATCAGGAAAAATATCCAACCAAGCTTGGTTGGCAATGCCTCTATCTAGATGAGAAGCAATACGTCTATGTGCAACTCTTTTATTATTCCAAGTAACCAGTCCCCCTATCATACTGATCTCAGTTAACCCAACAACATAAATAGTGCTATTAAACCTATCCAAGTAAGAATCTGGAATCAGAAGTCCACCATACTTCTCATGGGCCCTGAGAATATGGTTGAAATCCCCTATGAACAATTGAGGCAAATCCTATTGATTCACATCTTTCAAAACCACCCAAAGCTTCCTCCTGCACATTTCAGAATAATGTCCATACACAGTAGAAATCACAATGTGTACACCACATTGTTGATGCAGCTAGCAGTGATCATTTGGTCCATAGAAAAGATCACTTGTACATCCCAAATATTGGGGTTACAACCTATGGCATTGTGCCCGCCTTCGATCTGAATGAGGTTGGAATCACTGCTCCATCCAGTGGTAAATAAACTAGGGATTCTATCAGCAACTTCATGCCTGATCCAAGTTTCCAAGAAAATCACCAATGAGGCTTTAACCTCCTCAATGACTTTCCTCAACCTCACATGCTTCGAAGGTTTAGATGCCCCTCTCACATTCCATGAGAGGAGGCACATTATCTTTTCATGTTATGACCACCCCTTTTGGGGGTAGTTACTAGCCTCTTGGACCTCATGGTCTCACTGTGATAAGCAGAGAGGTCATTTGTTCTGCCACTTTCCTCCAGAGCATCACCCTCTGCATCCAACCCTTGAAGGACATCAAAGGGATTGGAAGAGTACTCAGTAGTAGGTGGTTCTCTTGGCTGACTAGGATTCAATCTCCTGCCATTGGTGACAAGGGATAATCCATCCGATCTGAGTCTGCTGCTGAGGTGACTGTTGAAATACCCCAGACGAAGGTGTGCAAGCTTAAACACTAGAGATAGGATAGAATTCCATAGAAACCTTGTAAAAACATTATATGAATAAAATCATATTGTGAACTATAATATCTCACTAGGCTAGTCATGATGATTAGAGATAAAAAAAACTAGCTGGACATATTTCGTATGGTATCATTGTAAAAAATTAGGGAAGAAGAAAGCATAAAGATAATGAGACAGAAATCTAAGATTAATGGAGATATCCTTCAAAGATGGTCAAAATATACATCATTTTGCTCGTCGTATCACTCTCTAAAGATGTCAGAACCAATATTTGTCTTCTTTCTCCCCCTTGTGATCATAAAAATGCATTTAGAACATTGATGGAATGGATGATGGTTGTACTCCCTTGGTCTATGTTATAAGGGAAGTGGATCTTCAAGTTAACAATAGTAGTTGATTCTTGTCATTAAATTTGGGTCTTCAATAGGAAAAGTCAGAACCACCAACTTTAGAGTCGCTACCTCTGAAAGCTATTGTATTTTTTTCTCAAATTTACATGCCAGAGTTGCTACCAATGACTTCAAAGTTGATGCCACCAAAATTTGGCAAATTGGGCTTTTGCACTTGTTTTGTCAATTTTGGACGTCGTGTCGAGGCTACCGACTTGTGATTCAAAGCCATGACTTTGGGTAGTTCTTTTCAACATCTCATACATTAAAATAAGAAATATCAGGCCATGTAGTATTTTAGTAAAATATGCCTAATAGTGCATAAAAGGAGAAGAAATGATGTACAAAATATTTAATATCCTAACATGGAAAAATATGAGTGAAAATGCATTCAGTTAAGATCAACTGTCAACATAACACACAAATTAGGATATGAAAATCATGACATAACTATGTACATCACTAAGTAATATTTAAGATTATGTGCAGGATAATTGAATATAGCCTTGATGGTGAGAATATGATAAAATGTGACTCTAAGTATTACATGTTTACTATAATGGTGTAATGTGATAATATATATTAAGATAATGATGATAAACCTACTTCAACTTAAAATCATGCAATATAGTCTTAAAAGTGAAATCTAAGTTCAAAATTGTGATCCACATGTCCTAATTAGTTTCCATGCAAATTGCTATTTTGATTGGACATGTGTAACTGTCCCAATTAATTAATGTCATATAAGACACATTTATTTTAATCCTATCTATTTGGATTCGTGTTTTATTCCAACTTGTTAGTTTTCTCTATAGTTTCCTTGTCACGCTCCCCTATTTTTGTGGGTTTTAGTTGAATTTCTCTAAATTTTTTCCATTGTTCTTGAATTAGATACAATGATGCTTATCATTTCCCCTACCTTGAGTCTGTGACTTCCAATACTCTCCACATTCCCATGAAAATCCTTCCCCTTAGAACTTTATCACTATGTTCTTGTCCTCTCACCACAAAAGTTTTCTCATTGGACTCCAAACAAGTTTCCACATAGGTTGATCCTAAATTGGGGTTGCAACTCCAGTCCAACCCAAAATGTAGTCTCTATAGTTGACATGCAAGTATAGAACCTTACTCCTCCAACCTTCTTATAAAATCCCAACCAAGCATACACCTCCCTCATATCCTAAGACCACTCTATCAAGATCCAATTTTGAGAAAACATAGTGCTTGGCTCAAGGTTGTGATCATCTTCAGCCTTGTAACTTTCATTTAAGGGTAATCTGCAAAGATCTCCTTGTCTCAATTCCTTTATACATCATCGATACACCTATTTTAGTTGATTCCACCTTGGAATTTATGCTAGATGCTCTCCAGTCTCTCCATCCCAACTCAATTTTCTAACAACTTAAAGATCACTATGGTGGGAGATTCATGTTGCTCAAACAATAGGGATATAAGCATGGTCGTGCTTAACATCTTTGACATAAGGTGCTTATTACACCAATTTGATGATTGTCTCCATATTCCTATGTTTCCATCTTTCACCTTGTCTTCTATTGGTGTACATAAAGAAACTAGATCCTTGGTTTATGCTCTTCTTGCCACCTCTAAATTGGCTCACTGAGGTCAGAGGGGTGAGGAATCTGATAAGGTCCTTCTTTTCATATGGTTTCATGTTGATCTTTGCTTTGCTCCATCATAGATGTGATCTGATGCTTTGAGTGCTTATTGTGTAGATGATTGATGACAAGAAGGTGGACAATGAAAATTTCACATTTTTTTCTTGTTCTTATTTTTGTATGTCATACATTCTTGGGATTTCTATTCCTTTCACTAAATCATGTTTGATTTAATCATGCAACTCATTAATTGCATGAAATGTACTAATATTCCCTATCATGCAATTATGAGGGGTATATGAGTGATTAATGGTTGGTTTCAAATTGTAATTCTTATAAATGGAATTGACCTTAATAATTCATACTAATAAAATTGTAAGTCTGAAATTAAAATAACTACTCAGTAAAATAGGAAAAATGAACCTACCTAAAATGTACATTATCTACAGCTCAAATCAAATAATAAAAAGATTTAATAATATGTGATACATCTTATATATGTAATCTATGATATATATACTTGAATGCAACAACAGGTGAAACATACCCTATTTAGATATAGGGTTTGGACTTGACCTATTGATATAGATATTGAGGTATGTTACACTCCCTTATGAATCATATTTGACAATTTACCTCATTTCTCTCTTTTAATGTATGTTTTGTAGTCATATGAGTCATATTGAACAATAATTTGTGTATTATCTCTCTCTCTCTCTTGATATGATTGATATATTTCTCCTCCAAATTGCCTTTATGCATTTAAACTGCTCCTCATCAAGAATTCCCCCTTGAAATTGATATTAATTCATGTCTGAATTATTGATAAGAGCAAATTGAATCCTTAATTTTATGTACCATGATTATCTTAATCTAATTTGCAATTAATTACATTGTTTCATTTCTTTGTTCCATTCTATAAATGGAATCCCTAAATTAATTATTTGATCTGGATTAAACTTATCTTTCCTCCATGTTTGCCTGATATATTTTTCTTAAATATTATTATATAGTTGTAGTTATGCATTCTATGGGTGGACCCCGTGTACAAACCTTTCCCTTATATAGGTGATTGGTTCTCTCACCTAGCCCCATGTGCTTTGAGCTAGTCCCAAGTGCTCTCACCTAAATTATATACCATTACAAGAGGATTGTAGGTGCTCTCACCTCATTCCTAGGATCATAAAGTGGAATTGTTACAACCTCCATACATGCATCCTACCATGTCATATTCGAAGTCGCATGAAGAAAAGTGATTTCATTTTAGAGTGGATACCTTCCATTGTGATTCTTCTAATAAAGCATGGGATGGCTTCCATCATATAATCCTCTTCTAGAATTGAAGCACACTGATTCATCATATTATCTCTCTAAAACGATGACATCATTGTCTAAGAACATTGGTCTTTGATATCCATGCCTTTAATCCTTACATTTCTTAAGAGGGTTCTCTTACCCTTTGGCGTGACTAGGAGTATGGTTGTCATCCTTGGAATTCTTTTCCCTTCCAAATCTCTCAAAAAACCTTGATCATGCCACCACATTTTTCTTTGTAACCCTAAGGTATGTTCCCAATTCAATGCCATGTCATCGGCCCCATCACAAAATCAAGGCATAGCAACTAGAACTAGAGGCTTATAGGTCATAGGAAGGTGGTTTAAGGAATTATTCTTTCCTCTTTCAGGTATAAAATAACCTATATAAAAGTCAACACTTATATGCCTATACTCATATGGCTTTATCCCCATGTCTAGGTTCATTAACTATCTCCTTTTTCTCATATGAGTGCCCATTATGTGTGCACGGTTATGCCCTCATCTTCACCTAGTGTAAGGTTGAGGAGTATGTTTTGTTTGATATCTATATATTCTCACTAATCACTAAGGAGTCCTTATAATATGTATGTACTTCTGATCACTTCTGTCAATTTAGGTTTGCCAAGGATCATTGTGGTATTTCTACAGATACAATCCAATCCCTTACAACTATTCATCTAAGATTTCAAAAATTCAAGAACATTGGGTCCCTCCTTTGGATTCAAGATGATATACCTATAAATATCACAAGTATACTCACCACTAAGGTTTGCATAGAGTTATGTACCACTTTCCTTAATTTCTCCTATTTAGCCATGACCATGGTATTGAGATCAAGGTTTTAGGATCCACTCCCTTGTTATTGGCTTTTTTTCTCTTTATTATTTATTTTTACTTGGTGCTAGGGTCTTCACATATTCAAGTATCATTTTCCTCCAGTAATATTGTTTACCTAATACTGTGGTTTTTGATCTGGGTTTAAGGATTACCTTCCTTCTCATTAGATTTTCTCTATCCCCTCTATTCTACTCAATTGTTGTATAGGATGGATATCTTATGTCAATTTATTCCTAGATTCTCAAAAGTTGGTGGGGTTTCTCCTTGTAATAAAACATTGCATATGATTCGCTTGGATTAGGATGACCTAACCCTACTTTAAAAGATAATCCTTCTTTAGAAAAGAACCAAAATTGAGTACTTTGGGGTCATGGAAAGCATGGGTTGAGAAAGAGATAATATATATAGATGAAAAAGCCTAGGAGGTATTTTATTTTGGGAAATCATAAGGCTTTATTCGATTAGGGTATGCAGTGACCTGAGTCCTTGTAAACCAGCCCCAGTTGTGATCCAATCTAGACACCATTACCTTTCAAAAATACCCTACTAGTTATCATATGTCTCCAATGACTTTTGAAATTATTAGTTATTAAAATTGTTTGATGGAAATGATACTAATTTTACTACCCAATCATTCTGTTATCCTCACAAATGAGGTCTAGGGTTAAGGAAAATCTATAAATATTTTTAAGATCATATTTGCAAAATAACCAAGAATAATTAACAATTCCATTGAAAAGTTGTAATAGGTATTCAACAAGAATGTGCTCCAAATAGAGGTACATTACTAGGAATTAATATAGAATGAAAACATAATAGAAAAACCAAAATGAGAAAACTACAATCCAATCCTCCTATTTTATCCTAATCTCCATTCTTTTTTTGTTGGTTCAAATGATGCTTCACATCTACCTTTTGAGCATAACCTAAAAAGTAAAAACATGGGTCAGTGTATTGCTATATTGTGCAGTGTATATTATATTAAAATATCAAATATTTTCAACATGTAATGAATAAAAAAGATTCATTCAAAATTATAATACATAAACCAGAGGTTTCATAAGATTTAATCCATTCTCATGCTTGGACAATGGGCTCTAAATTATGTTCTCATAATGGACTCTAAATTATGTCCCGTCAATGGATTCATATACCTGGTGACATCTCAAGGGCATACTGATCTTTATGCCCTTATGAGATATGGATGTCAGATGTCAATATTATTCTTATTGTTAATGCTACACACAGGATTCTAACTTGTGTAAGAAGTAAAGAAGACGATATAACTTTTTCCAAAATGAAGAAACTTTGCAGAGCATCAGAACTCAAATCAAAATTCAGACGGTTAATAAAAATAATAAATAATAAATAGAACATGTACCTATTTTGATGCAAGGACCATTAAACTACAGAACCAATCAATTATTTTAACATACACAACAAAGAATTATAAGAAGATGCCACCAAAACCATAAAAACCCAAGATATGGTTTTTAGGTCAAGACATGGTCTCTCAAGTTTGGGGTTTTTGTAGATTATAGTTAGTAATCATTTATAGATTTTTATACTCAAGGTCCCATCTTTTGGGGAAAACCAAATTTATTCACGAGTTTAGTCTGAGCTTTCTTCACTTAACAACCATTTTAAAAAGCATCAAGTTAAGGAAGATTGGATTTCATTGAGAAAACATCAATATTTATTAACGCTATATATGTATTAACCCTAAGTTCCAAAAATAGAGTAAACATTTATAGGGTTCACCATTATTTAATAGAGATAATCTTTCAAACCTAGGTTATACACCCTCATTATATTATTCTTTTCATTATCACTATTAATTAAATAGTTCCATCCTAGGATTTAAGGGGTTAATAAATTTTTTTATTGACCCTAATCATCGTAAGGAGTTATTTTAAAGAGTATGTTGTTTTCAATTTCAAAGTAGCTAAAGAGGATGATATTTGAGATATAAGTGAAAAAGTACTAGGACCTAGGATATGAAAGTATTCTTATTGAGTTCTTTTTGTTTGTATTCCTTGTGTTTTTCTCTTCAAAATCGACTACTTACAAGTTATATATGAACAAACCTGTAATTTTATAGGAGTTGTACAAACAAGACTATTTTCTTGAATAAAATTAGCCTTTACCTTTCTGAAGAAAGAGGGTGGGCCTTTGGCACATGAGATGAAGATGCCCGGAACTACTATTGTAGCAATGTTATATGGAGAAGGAAGGAGTGATGGTGAAAATGAGGGTGCGGGGGCTTTCTCGATGGCGAAATAAGTGCAAAAAAGAAATAGGAAGATCTAGAGGTTACAAAGGAGGTCTAGAGGTGGCGCCTCAATGGTTGGGATACACCTTGGTTTAGATGGAGAGGGATAAAGGTTGGCTTATACCTCCTCTACACCACTATTTTATATAATGCTTTACGGCAATAGAAATTTACTAGGATTTTGGAGTTAATAGTTTCATTTACATTGAAGTTTTTGCTATTATTGATTAGTCAAATCATAAGGAGAAGTTTGCTCTCATTTCTCTCCCTTTTCTTATTTGGATCAAGGTAAAAATAATAAGAGTGTGATTATATCAAGATCTTGGTACTAAGTAGTGTCACACATTAAATGGAGTGCCCTCATATGTATATAGAAGGGGAGGGGTCAAAGAGAGCCTCCGTTGATTATTTCACAAGTCAATAAGATAATCTAACTTAATAGTGGTCGACCAAGCATACATAAAAGGAAAAACATGTTGTCATTCTTTTCTTGTTCATTTCCCTAATAAGAAAAAGGCTAAAGTTTCTTTCCTTTTCTAATAAAGATGTATTACTAATTAATAAAATTTAAAATTTAATCTAACGCATCAATTTGACCAATTACTTATTAATAATTTCCTTCCGGATTTAGAATAAGTAATCACTAATGATATAGTCCAAAGGGAATGAAAAATTAAACCTTGCTCAATCATCAAGCAAACTTTATATTGACCAAGAGGATACTAGTATAGGAAGTTTGAATAGCATCACTAATACTCCCTAATAAAGCAACCTTATTCAATCACTTGTCACTTTTCCAAATTCATGACTATCGATTTGCCACCCAAAAGCCACAAAATTTACCCAGCCAGTGTAGCACAGGTGGTTCGGTCCGGCTTGTCCTCCCCGGGGGACCCAGGTTCGAATCCCCCTATTGCGCATTGTATTTACCAACCCTTGGGTCATCTGGGCTCTAGCACCTATTTGAGGGAGGGGGAGACTAAATGTCTCTTCTAACTCAAAAAAAGCCACAAAATTTTGATATGGCTTCCCCATCATGAAATCTCAATCTCAACCAAGTTTTCATCCCAAAAAGGCAATGTTTGATTGGCAAACTAATATCCAAGTAAATCATATTATATATATATAATATGTGTGTGTGTGCATCACAAATAGATTCCAAAAGCCAATTCATTTTATGATTATGATTTTATCTTCTTATTCTGTTCATATTAAAAGGATAGTTTTAAAATAGACAAGTTGAAGACCATTTTCTTGGCTCTTAAGTTAACATTATTTTAAATCATATTAAAAGCCTCTAGACTACACATAAATTCATATCACTATCAAAATTCATGTAAGGCTCAGGAGACAATAGCTCCCCTATTAAAATTGTCACTGCGGATTATGTAAACTAATCAACAACTAAATGTATAAATCAACCTTTTGGGGATTAAACACAAATCCAACTGAAGTCATTTAATATTCTTGTCATTGCCACAAAATACAATACCATTGTAGTAGTTGGTTTATGAAATTCAAATTTAGTACAAGATTCTAGGGGGGATTCATGTTCTCACAATCTTCTCTCCTTATAAGAATTTTACCCTCAAATTCAAAATAAAAAACTTTGAAGGTGAAGGGATTTTTATTAACCATCATGAAAAGTATAGTATACCATATTTTTTAAAACATGTCATGATATTAGGGCTAGATTGATCAACACTATTGCATATCTTATTATATATCAATAATTTAGCTCAAATAATGTCTTTAAATCATACATATTTGCATTTCTTAGGGCATATAATTATGTTATTCTCATCATACCTAAAAAACAAAGCAACCTCATGGTTTATTGAATATGAGCACATAGGCTCTCATCACTCAAGGTGACATATATGTTGATCAATTATTTGACTTCCATTCTCTAAGGTAAATTTTCTTTTAATAATAAAATTCTTTATGCATGATGTAGGACAAAGAACTGCTTAAGAGGTTGTTCCACTGACTATGTTCATCCATCCTTTCCAATGTATTGGGCATATATGGTATTATATTCAAAGTTCATACTAACCTCATTTCATACATCAAGTCCTTATCCATAAATCTAGGGTTCATATCATCAGGAGGACCTTACCCCCTTCAAAGGGATCATAAAAGTTCACTTACTGGTGAGTGGCCTGGAGTAAGACTATATATATATATATATATATATATATATATATATATATATATAGAGAGAGAGAGAGAGAGAGAGAGAGAGAGAGATTATATATATGTATATTGGAAGAACAACTTTGTCAAATATGACTCTCTCCTTCTATAAGGATCTAGGCTTCTAAGTCTTTGGATCCTCCTTCTCTAGGATTTCATTAGAGAAAACTATATATGTCCCAAACCTAGTACTTCTCCTTTCCATGGAGTATGCGCTTTTAACATGGTCCCGCATCACATCGCATATATTACTTAGATCCTATGCATCAATATACTTCTAAGTACACATGTATTTATTGTAGAAGCCATATTACCCCTAGGCTATTTCCTCAAGATGATTTCATGTGTTTCTTGTGTATACTAAGGTACCAATCCTACATGGGGTTCACATGTACTATTGGTTCTAACACCTCAATTTAGAAAGGTTTTGTTTATCCCATCATCAACCTTTATTAGGTAGCCATATCTAAAAAACTAAGGTGGGAACCAAGACTATTCTAAGTATGGTCCCACACCCTTTATTGCATTGAATCATTTTGACATGAATGATCACATTTTCAATATGTCTTTCTCAAGCACAAGAACTATTTTCTATTCATATCCACAACATGTTGAGGCAGTACTTATATATATATCATGATCATATCATTAACTCAACACAAGACATTCATTGAATATACAACTTATATCTATCAACGATGCTTATCCAATCTATAGAACTTGTAATTAATGAAATAAACATTTATATGTAGTCCAAATAAAAATTTCATGTCATTTCATGTGTAGATGGAGAATCCACATATCATCCTATAGTTAAGTAATTAGGTTAACTCAACTCAATCAGTGACACTTCATATATGAGCATGTTTCTGAATCCATAGAGTTCTTAAATGTTATCAACCTAAGGTAGTATTTTGAGTTTGTCCACAACCTCCTACAAAGTTTCAGTTCATCATTTTTTAACACATACAAACCATTATTTTATAAGTATGTCCATCCTTCATATATTTCTTATGCAGATTGGCATTTAGCCATTCCCTTAGGATCTCTAGGGGATTCTAGGCACTCATGGATTGATTTTATCTTGATCCCTCATCATGTACCTATGTAATCTTCCCACTTTACCCTAGGATTGACTCAAGGACTTGCCATGCAGGGTTATCTAAGAAGTTATTACATTCATTTTGCCTCAATCATCATTTATGCTTTATTTGAAAGATAAGGATATCTAACATTATCATGATTCTATGTTTCTTTGGATCATCCTAAACAAGTTAGCCCTTATGCTTACACATCTTATTGCACAATTTCTTTTAATATATGAAATTTGTATAAAATATTTATTCAAAAAACCATCCATCAAATTTTAACATATATATGTTGAAATCATTTGTTTTTCTAGGTAGTTGTTAGGGATCCCATGCCTCAAATACTACCCCCATACCACTAGATATTAACACATCTCATTTTTTAGAGTTAGGTCCTTATAGTACATCCAGATTTATCTCAAATATTTAAACCAAAATTAAGGTGGTTCAACCGATGTTCATAAGAGTAGTCTAGTATACGGTATCCTCTTATTTCTCACTAAAGATAGGAGGTTAGGCTATCTAACCACATATCCTAGCCCCATGGGCTTCTAGTTATTCTTCCTCCCTAAAGTCTTTACCCTAACGTGGGAGGACCCACAACATTTCTAAACATCACTTCTTGAAAGAGAGTTTGATTCTCACATATTTCCTTACACATACTTTAATAGCAACTTACTTGTACTTTACGCACTTAGATGACCACTCACTTTTAACGTATGTATGGTGCAAGAATCAAAATTTACCAATGCATAGTATTGGAAACTAAGTTGGGTTGTCCCAAACTTATGGGTTTGTATAATGCTAATATTTCCATGTGGTCCACTTATCTAAGAGCTTCATCACATGCAAGCAACGATTCATCTAGCAAGGCTTGGCTAAACAAAAATATCCCTAGATTATCACCATTGGTTCTATCAATATTTTCCTAGATTGACCTTCATTATGGATTGGTCAACCATTATCTAGGCATCATTTAACTCAACCACATGTTTTTTTCCACCACTATCAAATATAACAAGGTCATTCCAAAAATGTCCATACATACAACCTATTAGGTAGTATTCCAAGTTATAAGAACAAAAATGATTTTCATATAGGTGGGTACTTACCCTTGTAGTTCTCTTAAAAACATAGGACAAAATGCCATGATACATTCTCCTTCTAGAATTGAAGCACACCGGTTTCTCATATTATCTTGGTCTAAAAGGGAGGCATACATAGTCCTAGAACTTATATTTCAAATCCCTTATTTTCATCATTACCTTTCTAAAGAATGCTCTTAACCTTTGGCTTGATCACAAGTATATCGTCAGACTCCTTGTAATTCTATTTCTTTACTAAGCCCTTAAAAGATATTGATCGTCCTGACATATTTTCCTCTAAAATCCTAATCTATGTTCCCACTATAGTGCCATGTCATCATACCATCAAAAAAGTGAGGCCTAACAGTTGGAGCTGGGGGCTTCAGGGTCATAGGAAGGTGGCTTAAGTAATTCTTCTTTCCTCTTTTGAGAATATAAATACCTCTCTAGAAGTAAGCAGTTGTATACTTATGTTGTCGCATCTCTATCCATGTGGGTAGGTTCAATAAACAATCTTTCTTTTTAATTGAGTAGGGAATATATGTGTGCATGGTTATGCCCTCGACTTCACCCACTATAGAATTGAGAAGGATGTTTTGGTGGATATATAAATTTTCTCACTAAATCCTAACTATTATCTATAGCATGTAGGTGGAACATATTACTACTTTGGTGTGTCAGGGATCATAATGGTATTTCTATGGATATGTTGTGATATCTAAGAGGTATTAGTCTAAGGTATAATTAGTTCGAGGATTCTGGATCCCACCTTGGGACTTGAGGTGGTATACCTACACAACACCACTATACCCACCTCTAAGGTTAGCACATACTTATGTAACAACTTTCATTATTTCTCCTATTTAACCATGACCTTGTTTTGGATCATATTTTTTGGATCCTCTACCTTCTTATTAGTTTTTCTCTCTCTTTCTTATTTTTCCACTTGATTCTAGGGTATCTACATATATAAGTATCATTTTCAACATAAAAAATCATGTTTACCAAATATCATGGGTTTTATTAGGGTTTAAGAATTGACTTCCTTCTCATAATATTTTTCCTCTATCCTACTTAGGTTCTTCATAGGGTAACTGTGTTACCTTAATTTATCCCTAGGTTCTCAAAGTTTGTAGGGTTTTTTCCTTGAATATAAACATATATTGATTTAAAAATGTTTCATACTTTTTATTTTCAATTGAACTGCATATTCTTTACTTGACAGGATTCCCTAACCCTACTTTGTTAGAAAAACCTTATTTAGGAAAGAAGTAATATTGGGTACTTTGGGTTCAATGAGATCATGATTTTAATAAAGGTTTAAATATAGTTGAGAAATTCTAGTAGGTATGTTATTTTAGGAAAACGATGATACTTTACCTAGATATGGAACACAGTGACCCATTAGTATTTATAAACCAACTAGTGTTGCACAAGAAAATCTTGCTTGCCCCTGTTTGCAATCCAATCTAGACACCATTACCTTTTAGAAATAACTTAAAATTTTTCTCATTGTTCTATAGCATTTTGAAAATATTACTTATTTAATACTATTAAGTGAGTCATCTCTAATACCAATTGTAACGACCTCTTGCTCTCATTATCTTTATAAATGCAGACAATGAACGAAAGGGAAATTCATAATATTTCCAAGACCATATTCACAAATAACCAAGAATAATAACAATTCTACGGAAAGATGTAACATGATTTTCAACAAGCCTGTGATCAAAATGGAGGTACATACTGAGAACTATCTGTGTAGAAAGAAAACATGATATCTAAAAACTATAAAGGAGAAAAACTACAATTTAATCCTCCTGGTTTATCCTGAGCGTCATTCTTTTCTTTGTCAGATCAAACATAGATTCACATCCACATTGTAAGCTTAACTTAAAACACTAACTAACACGGGTCAATGTAATGCTAGACTTTGTATGTGGGTGCAATCAAATTAGTGCATATAATGATAACAAAGAATATTGTAGAAAAGGATAAAATATTTTCTACGAGTAATATATAACACAATTTCATTTGTAGCTCCAATCCGTAAATCAGAGGTCTCATACTTTGTACAAAATTTCATCTATTTGATCCATTCTCATGTTCCAACAATGGACTCTAAGTTATGTTCCAACATTGAACTCTAAATTATGTTCCAGAAAGGGGACTCTTATACATGGAGATTTCCAAAGGGCATATTGATCTTTATACCCTTATGAGATCCTGGTGTTGTATTCAAATATTATTCTCACTCTTAATGATACACGTATGTTTATAACTTGTGCAAGAAGTAAAGTAGATAATAACATTATTCCAAAATGAACAAACTTCAGAAAGCAAAATAAATTGAATCAATATAACACCAAAACCATACAAGACCTAAGTCAGGGGTTAGATCAAGTCATGCTATCTCGAGTTTAGGGTTTTTAGTAGATCTGTAGTTGATATTACTAGAGTTTTCATACTCATAGTCTCATCTTTAGGGGAAACCCCCATTTATTCATGTATTCAACCCTAGCTTTCTTTATTTAACCACCATTTTTAAATTAAGGAAAATTGGATTTTGCCCAACCAATAGGTCATTAACACTATAGATGTTGTTAGACAAAAGGAGTTTATATTAGATAACCTTTTAGACCTAGGTCAAACATCCTCATCATATTTCATATCATGATCATCAATATTACCCTAAAAGTTAATAGATTTGAACTAAGGTTGTAAGATGTTAATAGATACATGATTATGATCATATATAAGGTCTATGAGTTATATTAACCAAAATTGTGTTATTTTAAACATCGAAGTAATTGAAGAGTGTGTTATTTGAGATAACAATGGAGCATGAATATGATATACTGTCTGAAATTGCATTCCTTGTGTTTTTCTTTCAAAATTGACTACTTACAAGTTGTATATGAACAAGTGTAACATTTTGTAGAGTTTTACAAGATCAAACTATTTTTTGGAATAAATCTAGGTTTTACCTTTGTGAACAAATAAGGTGGGCCATTAGGACTTGAGAGGAAGATGCCAGAACTACTACTGCATTAAAACTTGGCAGAAAAGGGGAGGAGTGAGGGTGATAAACAAGGGCATCAGGCCTTTCTCAATGGTCAGATAAGCATAGGAAAGAAATAGGAAGGATTGGCATTGAAAAAGGAATCCTAGATGTGATGCCTCCAAGGTTGGGGGTACACCTTGTTGTGTACAAAAACTGAGATGGAGAGAGAGAGAGGGAGTGGACGATCCATAACAACCTAGAAATTTCTCACTCCTTCAATTACACACAACTAGACTCATAAGATGCTCAATTGTTCATAACAACCTCCCTGGCCCTCGATTAGATGACTTTGAGTCACATTTTGCTCAATTAAAGATTTATATGTGATTAAATGTCACATTGAGCTTAATTGCCAAAGTTGAGTGTAATATTATCCTAATGAATGCTCAACATCACCATATTGAATCCAAAATTGTATACAAGAAGAAAGGAAATTTATTAATCGACATAAAAACTTTACCTCAATTGGAGTTACAATTTGAAAGTTATGAATCCTACAAATTTACCAAAATAAACACAATTTTGATTTTATTTTTAAACTGACTTAAATGAGTTGTTGATCCAAAACCTCCTCTCTTAATCAATGAAAGAGAAAGGATTGGAGCTAACAAATATCCCCATTGCACCTGTTGCACAACCATGTGAGAAATCTGAGTTGGAGTCTTTCAGCCAATCACGGGCCTTAGACCAAAATCCATGGATCCCCCCCAAGATCCAATGGACATGGGTCATCTTTTCCACCCTCTCCTAAGGAGAAGAATAGGTGGCCAGAGGTACAACTTGCCTCTCATATACATACCTCCTTGGATAGAATTAGCACTTTTTACTCCCCATCACTCTATTTATTCTCCCACCTTCATTTTGCTCCTTTCTTTGTTCATTTCATGCCCTCTTTTCTCTTCCTAGCAAGCTCTCTGACATCTACTTTTGCACTGTTTTCGTAAGTCCCCCTTTTGAGGTTTTTTTTAACAAACCTCGATCACAATGAAAACCTAATGTGAGTATGCAATATCCCCCTAACACTACAATCCATACCCCTTTATCCTTCATGCCACCTTCCCCCTTATACCATTTTGCTCTGGTGAAACAAGTTGCAGTGGATGGAGGTCTACGTGCAAGCACTCAGGAAAAGGTGACGGCCCTTGGGGTCATTAGATCTTGGCAAGCCCAAATCAAAAGGCCACTATTGAGTGTGTCCACTCCCCCTACATTGCATGCCATGAGCTTTGTGATTCACATTGGCCCATCGTGCACCCAACATATGTGGCCCACATTTTTTCAAAAAAATGGTAAGTAGCCTTTCTCACTCGCAATAATAATAAAAAAATGTCAAGATCTTACAAGATTCATAGAAAATGCATCCTTTGTTAAAGCATGGCATATACCATATGATTTTGATGGGAAAAGTTTGATCCATCCATTAAAAATATTCATAAGATCTAGTTTACTTATATCTATATTGATCTCACAAAATGTATGCTCTTTAAGTATTTTGAAATTAATAATATCTTTTGATGCTCTAACTTAATCATTTGTGGCTCAATTCCTCATGTGTGCTCTAAATTTGACACCTTTGCTATGTTTTGAACAAGGATTCAAACTTGATCACCTTATGGTTCCTAAATATGATCTTTGACTTATGTAACTTAAGAATGTGACTTTATGTACACTTTTGATGATAGATCTAAAACCATGTGCTAATATGGATATAATATATTCAAAACTATTATGTGACCTAAAAATTAGTAACCCTACATGCCTTGTGCCTGTAAATTCCTTATGAATCATTCTTGTTCCCTAATGTGTCTGAGTGATCTAAATCGTGACTTAAAATATGACCCATGATGCATGCTGGTATGAATGCCTAGAAACCAATCATATGATGATTGCACTGGCATAATATATAAATTATTTGATTATTATTAAAAGGAAATCTTCCAATTTATTTTGTTTTATTCAATTATGAGATGATGATGTAAGATTTTAAATGTCTAGAGAATGATATTACTTGATGACATATGTCTTCAAGTACGTGACTTGAACAATGAGATCATATGGATGTTAAGAATATATACATTCTCATTATGCCCCTGATCATTGTTATTATGGAAGGTATATAGACAACAGTAACACATAAAGTCAGAGTGTGAGTTGGTTGATGATAAAATCTCATTAGTAATGATATGTGATATCAAACCAAGCAAATAGATACATGTTAGATAATAGTGTATCTTGCAGACCCACCATGAGACTGGCACATGGAAGCCATTACCATGGTAGTTATAGTCATCTCTCATAGTGTTGGTAGTGATTATGGTTCTTAGACTTGAAGTAAATACGCTCATCACATGTTGTTTGATATGCTTTGACATCATCAAATGTAATCATGAATAAGGGTTAATATAAAGGTGATGATTGGGTGAATGTGACACATGAGGAATGACTATCAGTGATGTAGATGGGATTTGTCCCTCCTACAAGAGCATGATTTCAAAGGCCTCATGATTAGTGAGACTAAGAAAAGCATGGCCATGCACATGTGAGTCCATATGTGATATTGAGCTTATATACAACTCATATAGTCTCCTCTGGTTCAAGGAATAGGGTTGAATGTAGAAGAGGATGACTACTCCATGCCATGAGTTCAATCTAGATATCATTAACAAAGGAACTATACAAAAAATATAATGATATACACAAATTGTAGGTTGAAGTTGTTCTCCAACTTTCCATTTACTTGGGCAGCATTGATGTGTGACTAAGCACCACTCATTGCTTGTGATGTCATAAGTTGTTATGGACATTCACTGACAAAGTCATATGGGACATATAGGGTCACACACATAGGTCATGACCTAGAAGAGGAGTTTTATCTTGAATGATGATCAAATTGATTACTAAAGTGTTTAGTTATTCAATTCATGCAACAAATCAATATACTGAACTCCCAATCGATCAGCTCATGTGATGAAATGTTCGCTTGGAGTGTCAGGTTGATTGGATATTGAATTGGTTGAGTTCTTCATGAATCAGGGCACCAACTGATTAGCTCATGTGATGAAATGTTCGCTTGGAGTGTCAGGTTGATTGGATATTGAATTGGTTGAGTTCTGCATGAATTAGGGCACCAACTGATTGGCTCACTAGGTGAACTAGTCGGCTTAGGTTGGGTGAGAAGACCAGTTCACCCAGTGAACCGATCAACTTGGTTGTGCCAATTGAAGGTTCTAGCGACTTTCCCAAATTCATGAGAAAAGTTGATCGTTTCACTTTCTCAATTTGATTGGTGCAAGGAATTTATGTTTAACATTAATTGGAAACAAATTTCCAAATTCATATGTGATTGGGAAATAGGCGAAATGACCCGTTCCTAGGGCAAACTGATCGGCTTGTGTGTGAATCGACCAATTTGATTGCCAACCAACCTATTCAGTGCTTGCAGGTTGTGAAATCTCATGATCTTTTGGTCAGTTCCACTCCCACATAGATTGGGAACCCAGACCCTAACCCCTCCTAAAAATAGAGGGGTATTGGGGGCTTCCCAGAATACAACTCAATTGTTTTTTAAAATTCTTGTCCTCTCTAGTTGTGGTAACCAATAGAGAGCTCAAGAAAGTCCTACCCATTAAAGGGAGGGATAGCAAGGGAGAAACAATTGTGGGAGAGAAAGTTGGTGACTAGTACACCAATGGGAGGGACAACTCCTTCCTATCCATTCTATTAGGATGACAAGAGTTTTAAGAAAACTGTGTGGACTTCCATAGAGGTGTGGAGGCTATTTTCTACTACTAGGAGGATGACATCAACCTACAATCTATGATGCAGACCAGGAGGCACAAAAGACGAGTCCCAATGCAACTAGAAGATAGTTGCACTTCTACAATGATGAGGAGATGTCATTGGACTTGCTTCAGGACTAGGTATATCCTCAAAAGCCTCCTTACCATATTATGGTTATGACATGATCTGCTAGTTTATGGGGAATATGGTACTAAAAAAAATTCTAGTGCTTATTATGTAACCATATTTCCCTACAGTGGTATTAGAGCCACATCAATCTACTAAATTTAGGGATAATCGATATGATTGGATTTTTGGTTTTATTGTTTAAATATTGCATGCGATGTGAATAATTTTGTCCAATAAAATACTATGCATAATCCCAAACTAATATATATATATATATATATATATATATATATATATGATATGATATATATATATATGCATATTATACATGTTCCCCTAAAAGTGAGTTTGGATAGTGGATGTGTAGTGTGGTTATGTCCAATAACCCCAATTATATGTGTATGGTTGTGTGGTTTGGTTAATTGTTGTGTGTGTTTTATATCGACTTTTTACACTTCTTCACACATATTTTCAGCTCATTATGTCCCAAATTAGCCTCTATTTATATCCATTTTGCCACACTTTTTAGTTGCTTTGCTTATCACATTATGTTGATTGTAGATATGTATTAAAAGGTCAAATTGGAGATAACCTAACTCAGATCCAACCTCAATGGGACTTCCCCAAGTTTTGTAGCTGACCCAAAGCAAATTTCTAAAGAAACGGCAGAAGACATTGTGTGTTCTATTAAGAATATGATGTGTTCACTTATAGGCAGTCTCACAAGACAAAGAACACATCGTGTGTTATTAAACACATGGCATGTGGTTCTCCAACAGTGAACTTGTTTCTTATGTTCATGTGTTATAATGGTAATGGTAGTGAAATCCTATGCTCAAGTTCCTAATCATTTAATCAATTCTATTATTTAAAACCTTTGCCTTGTTTTCCTCTTCTTAGGTCTATAAACAATCAAGCTTTTGTAATCTAATTTAGATTAGTGAAAGTTAACATGTTTTTTCCTATCTAGCCTAGCTCCTTGTGTTCGACACTCAACTACATTCATTTCTGTATACTTGCAGTTTATTAGTGAGTTTAAATCTTTTCCTTTTTAAAACTCTCAACAAGTTTTTGGAGCCGTTTCTGGGGATCTATGGTAGTTTTTAGTTAGAGTAGGAGTGTTAACTAGTAATTGAGACTAAATCACCATTCTCACATTTTACCTTCTGATATCTCTTAGTCTTGTGAATCTCACTCAAATCCTACTTTTCAAGTTGCATGTTTCATTCTAAGAGAGGTCTACAAACCTCTATATTCTTAGATCTGGAGATAGAATGCACTTTTAATAGTCATAGATGAGCAAGGAGGAGTGAGAACTCTTCAAGCTTGGAGGGATCACAACCATCATTACCACCACCATCTTCTTCATCTTTTGAAGTAGTCATATAAGAAGAACCAACAATGGAGGACAACCGTCCTTTGAAAGACTTCTCTATGCCGACTGCCACAAACATTTGTGGAGCCATTGATATACCTGTGATAGAAGCAAACAAATTCTCCATCAGCCCTTCTATGATGTAGATGATCCAGCAAACCCATTTTGCAGGGACCGCCACTGAAGACCCAAACCTTCATATAGCTGAATTCCTGGAGTACATGAACACCTTTAAAATCAACAGTGTATTCGCTGATGGAATAAGGTTTCTACTGTTTCCCTTCACCTTGAGAGATAGAACCAAGGCGTGGCTTTTATCTCATCCTAAGAAGTCCATCAAGAGCTGGGATCAACTATTAAATTCTTTCCTTGCAAAGTATTTTCTGCCAAGCAAAATAGCTTAACTGAGAAACCAACTCACAAACTTTTCTCAATTAGATGGAGAGACTTTGTATGACACATGGGAGCAGTTCAAGGACCTGAAACGCCTTTGCCCTCACCATGGATTGACTAATTGGATGCTACTTCAAACATTTTACAATGGATTGTTCTACAACACTCGCATGACATTGGATGTCGCAACTAATGGAGCTTTAATGAATAAGTCTTATAGGGAGGCTTATGATATCATTGAAGATATAGCACTCAACACTATCAATGGGGTCAGATAGAAAGGCACAATCATCTTCTACACAAAGTTCTTCAATCGAAAAACAAGGAGGAAAGCATAGTGTTGATGCAATTGATCTAATTGTAGCTAAGCTCAATGTCCTTACACAAAAGTTTGAGAAGATGACTACAATGCAAATCCAAGCTGCTGAGGTAACTTCTAAAGCTTGCAGATTTTCTAGACATACTTCTTCTACTTGTTTTGCTCCTAATATGAATCAAGAGAACTAAGAGCAAGTGAATGTCATTGGGGTGCATGGGAACAAGCAATACAATCCCTATTCCAACACATACAATCTGGGATGGAGAGATCCTCCTAATTTCTCTTACCAGAACACTAGCAATGCATAAAACTATCAAAAAGGACAACAACAACCACATCAACAACAACTCTTCAACTGAAAATCAAATGAGAATCTGTTGGGTTTCAATAACAATAGGGGTTACCAACAACAGCAACAACCCCAGAAATCTTCTTTGGAGACTATGATGGAGCAATTTATCTCTACTCAAGCATAGCAAAATGAAGAGTTTTGAGGCAATGAAAAATTGTGAAAAGATGCAATTGCTCAACTCTCTGCTAATGTGGATGACATTTCCACCCATACAAGGATGTTGGAAAATCAAATCGCCCAACAAGCTTTAGTGCAGCAAAAGAACACGTTGTATGGTTCCCTTCCTAGCCAACCAGGGGTGAATCCAAGAGGGCAAGTAAATGCTATCACCTTAAGGAGTGGAGCTGAAATCCAAAGACCTTCTCCACCCAAGGAGAAGAGCGTTGAGGTTGTTGATGAGGAAAAGATGGACTCCTGTTTATGACAAACTAAAAGGTACAACCGAAGTACCACCTTCTCACAAAGCAAGTGCACCATTTCCACAAAGACTCGCAAATAAGAAGGAGGATTCAAAGTTTAGAAAATTTATGGAGATTCTAAACAAACTTCATATCAATCTTCCATTGGCTGAGGTCATAGCTGAGATGTCATCATATGCCAAATTTCTAAAAGACATCCTCACCAAGAAGAGGAGGATAGACCAAATTGAAATTGTCATGCTTTCTGAGAGAATGAGTTCAATCATTCAAAATAGACTTCCCGTGAAGCTAGATGATTTGGGAGCATTCGCTCTACCTTGCAAGATTAGCAACACCACATTTGACAAAGGTCTTGTTGACCTTGGAGCTAGCATTAGCCTCATTCTATCTACCTTGTGGTAGGAGTTGGACCTTGGAGTTTTGAAACCTACAAAGATGGCTATCTAGTTTGCCGATCACTCAATCAAATATCCCAAAGGTATTGTGGAGGATGTACCAGTGCAAATTGGTAAATTCTACATTCCTTGTGATTTTGTTGTGTTAGACATGCTTGAAATCCCTTACAATCCCATTCTCTTTGGGAGACCTTTTTTGAGGACTGTCGGATACCTTTGTTGATGTCCGGGAAGGAAAGCTTACACTCTGGGTCGGTGAAGAAGCTATGGAGTTTTCTGTGTTTAATGCCATGAAGGAACCTTCACAAGTGTAAGAACTCTGTATTATCGACTCTATTGACTCTATTGTGGAGGAAGATCATAATGATTCTAAATTGATATTTAACTATTATGATGATGATGAAGCTACAAATGATAACTCTAAAAATTCTAGAGTATTTTCTAATGCTCAACCAAATGCTATTAATGAAGATACTTCATTTCTTGATGATAAAGCCGTAGAAAATGCAGTTGGGAGAAAGGTAGAACTCAAAGCCCTTCCACCCAGATTAAGGTATGCATTTCTTAACCCTGATTCCACTTCTCCAGTCATAATCAATGATGAGTTAACTAATGAACAAGAAAATAACTTGCTTGCTAAATTACGTTTATATAAAGATGTCATTGGTTACTCTATTTATGATTTAAAGGGCATCCACCCTTCCATTTGCATGCATAGAATAAACATGTAAGATGATGCTAAACCCACTATTAAACCACCGAGATGTTTAAATCAAAACATGTTGGAAGTGGTTAAAAAGGAAAATTTTAAGTTGAAAGATGTTGGCATCATTTATCCTATAGATGACAGCCCTTGGGTTAGTTCCATTCATGTGGTACCTAAAAAGGGGGATGCAACTGTCATTAAGGGGGATAATTATGAGTTAATACAAACATGTATAGTCATAATAGTCATAGGTTGGTGTATGTGTATTGACTACTTGTGTTTGAATAAAGAAACTCACAAAGATCATTTTCCCTTGCCTTTTATCGATTTGATGCTTGAGCGACTTGCAAACCATTCTAACTTTTGCTCTTTGGATGGGTATTCAGGCTTTTCCAAATTCCAATCTACCCTCCCGATCAAGAGAAAACCACATTTACATGCACCTATGGGACCTATGCTTACCATCGCATGCCCTTCGGTCTTTGTAATGCCCCAACCACATAAAAATGTTGCATGATGGCTATTTTCTCCAATTTCATTGCAAAAATAATGGAAATATTCATGGATAATTTCAGCATTTATGGAGATTCCTTTGACCATTGCATGTGCAATTTATCTAAAGTCTTAGCCCGTTGCAAAAAGGTTAACCTAGTACTAAACTGGGAAAAATGCCATTTCATGGTACAATCTGGTGTAGTACGAGGCCATACTATTTCTAATAAGGGTATTGAAGTTGACAGGGCTAAAGTGGAAGCTATAGAGAATATGTCTACTCCTTCTTCAGTCAAAGACATTTGTAGTTTCATTGGACATGCATGGTTCTACAGGAGATTCATTAAAGACTTCTCTAAGATTGCAAAACCATTGTGTTCCTTGCTTGCAAAAGATGTCGAGTTCATATTCGATGGTCTTCCATGAAATCTTCAACAAGCTCAAAGAAGCTCTTGTCTCAGCCCCAAATATACAACCACTGGACTGGAGTGCTCCTTTTGAATTAATGTGTGATGTGAGTGACTACACAGTAGGAGCAGTTCTTGGACAACGGAAAGATAAAAAGCTTCATTCTATACACTATGCAAGCAAAACCTTAGATGAGGCACAAATCAACTATACAACCACTGAGAAGGAGATGCTTGCCATAGTATACGCTTTTGACAAGTTCAGACAGTATTTGGTAGGATCAAAAGTCATTGTGCATACAGATCATGCTGCAATTAAGTACTTGCTTAACAAGAAAGATGCTAAACCCCATCTCATCCACTGGATATTACTCCTTCAAGAATTTGATCTTGAAATCTGGGATATAAAAGGGATAGAGAACAACGTTGCAGATCACCTATCTAGGTTGACTACAAGTGCTAAAAGTTCATTGCCTATTGAGGACCGATTGCCAATTAAGAAAATATATGCCTTGTCTTCCACACAAGCACCATGGTTCGTAGATTTTGCAAATTTTCTTTCTACAGGACAACTACCTCCAGACTTGATGTACCAACAAAAAAAAGAAGTTTCTTCATGATGTAAAATTCTACTACTGTGATGGTCTGTTATTGTTTAAGCAATGCATTGATGGACTCCTAAGGAGGTGTATTCCAAATGAGGAAGTTGGTAATGTGATTTCAGATTGTCATTCTTCTCCCTATGGAGGACACTTTGGAGCCCACAAAATAGCAACAAAATCATACAATTCAGCCTTTTTTGGCCAAGTCTATTCTGTGACGTGCACACATTTGTCGAGGCTTGTGACAACTGCCAAAGAGGTAGGGGAATTTCAAGGAGAGATGAAATGCCATTAAACTCAATTTTAGAGATAGAAGTTTTTGATGTGTGGGGTATAGACTATATGGTCCCTTTCCCGTCTTCATGCAGCTATGAATTCATATTGGTGGCCTGTGATTATGTGTCCAAATGGGTGGAAGTAATTCCCACTCAAGCTCCAGATGCAAAGTCAGTCATTAAACTTTTTCAAAAGATCATCTTCCCAAGATTTGGAGTTCCAAGAGCAATCATTTTAGATGGTGGCAGACATTTTAAGGAGAGAAACTTCAACAACTTTCTTAGTAAATATGAGATAAAGCATATGATATCCGCACCCTTTCACCCTCAAACATCTGGCCAAGTGAAAATCTCCAATAGGCAACTAAAGGCTATTCTAGAAAAGATTGACTCTATCTCAAGAAAGGATTGGGCACTTAAGTTGGAAGATGCATTATGGGCATACAGGACAGCTTTCAAAACACCCATTGGAACAACACCTTTCAAGCTAGTCTATGGAAAATCATGCCATTTACCCGTAGAATTGGAGCACAAAGCATTATGGGCAATCAAGTTGCTAAATTATGATCTTAAGAAAGCAGGAGAGAAGAGGATACTACAACTTCAAGAGCTAGAGGAGCTACGAATGGACGCTTATGAGAATGCCAAAATCTACAAGGAGAAGACAAAGAGATGGCATGAGAAGTTTATTAAAATCAAAAACTTCAAGGAAGGAGACCAAGTTTTTCTTTTCAATTCTAAACTCAATTTGTTTCCAGGAAAGTTAAGATCTAAGTGGTCTAGACCATTCTTAGTCCTACGTGTCTTTCTGTATGGGACCGTGGAGCTATAAGGGAAACAATCCTCCTTCAAGGTCAATGGACTACAATGCAAGCTTGACATCACAGGAGATGAAGTTGATAAGGGAGCCACTTTCTCCCTCCAAGATGCTTGATCAAAATACTAAAGAGTCATACTCCATACTTTAAATGGAGGAACTTGTGGGAGTTGACCCCACATTAGATTAGAATTAATTCTGGTAGTTTGAGTCAAGAACAACCTTTAAATTTTCCTAAAATAAGCTTGTAATGGGTGTATGTAATAACTTAAACATGTATACTTGCATCACTATACTTCTGCAGGTGCTGGCAAGAAGTTAAATTATACAGAAACTCAAAAAGACACGATGTGTCTTTATTTGACATGGCGTGTCGCTTCTTACAACAGGAAAAAAGTGAGCACAAACTTGAAAACACACGACGTGTCAGAAAAAGACACGACGTGTCACTGTCCAACATACCAAAGTAATACTCGATCTGGAAAAGAACATGATGTGTCTTCATTTAGACACAATGTGTACTTCAGCAGCAACGTGAAGTATAAGTTATCTGGAAAATAACACGATGTGTCTTTATTTGAACACGATGTGTTGTTATCAGTGAAAGGAACACGATTTGAATTTCTAGATTCAAACACGACGTGTACGTAATAGCACACGACATGTCTTTTAACACACAAAGGAAGTTCTGTCAAGAAACACATCGTGTCTTTTGACGAGAATATGGGTTTTTAACCCTAACCGGCCGCCATCTTCCTCACTTCCTCACTTCATTCCAGATGTGTTGCCAACTATGTCTGAGCCTCCTCCACTGATGACCAGTTGTGTGTGCTTTGGAGCAAGAAACCACATCTCCAAGTCGCCATTGACAGTACCAAGGCCATGAAGTTCCCTCTTCTCTACCGATCTTCTTCTCCGATGTCGTCAAGACTAGTTCTTCTTCTTCTTCTTCTTATTTTCTCAAACTCCAAGAAGAAAAAGCTTCATCTCCAGCATCGTTTAGCCCTTTAGGGTGTGAAATCACATCAAGAAGCTCCATCTGTCCCGTCTCCACCATCCCTTTCTTTTCCCACACTAGAGACACGCCATGAAAGCCACAAATCAGACGTGTTCTTCATGTTCGAGCTGCCACAGTCGCCCAGGTACACGATGTGTCTTTCGACAGACACACTATGTCATTCTTCTTATCAGCTAGTTATGTAGGAAAAAGACAAGCCACATCTTTCGACATTTCAGTAATGGCACCTCTCAAGAAGACATCCAACTGCAAGCATTGTGCTAGCTCCTCCTCCACACCAGCATACATCTCCACGACCCATTTCTGGGTCACTCCTGAGGAAGACCCAACATACCAGTTCATCATAGCAAGGAGGGTGATTCCTATGCAATTTTCTTGTGAGAAGACTCTCACCACCCTCGGCTTCAAGGATGAGGTCCTCATGTTCCTGGAAGATTTGGGGCTAAGCTATATATGTTGCATGGTATCAAAACCTTACCCCAATTTAGTTTATGAGTTTTTGACAACGTTCACTACAAAGCAAGACCCACAAAAGAAGATAGAACCTTATGGTATTATCCGTTTCTGCCTTTTGGGTCGTAGTTTTAAGCTTACCTTCAGGTGTTTCTGTGAGGTTTTGGATTGCCACTGTGAGGGGGCAATTAGTTATCCGCTAGCTTTTGATAGTGATGAATTCTGGTTTGAGATATCATATAAGGAATGCCATGATGCCAAGAAAGCTAGGGTGTCCACTATTCACAACCCCATTTTCTGATACATGCAACACCTTCTTAGTACAGGAGTCTTTGCTAAGAAAGAAACTCAAGGGGTCGTCGGAAAATAGGATCTTTTCTTTTTGTGGGGAATGATGTATGACTATCAGATCAATGTAGCTTATTATATCCTTACACATTTCCTAGACATTAAGAGAGTGAAGAAGAGGGAATCTGGAGACATAATGTGTGGTGTCTTGATCACTTTGATAGCACAAAAGTTAGATGTTGATCTGACAGGTCTCGAGGCTGCACCCTGATAGACATTCAGTATCTACTTTCTGCATGATTGATCTCAAGGGTTTCCAACAGTAATACCAAATTTTGGCAATTCTTTGATAAAGATCAGTAAATTGACATTCCAGATTCTGAGCATATCACATTCAAGAACAAAGATAACTAGAAAGTCATTTTGAACACTGAAGAAGAAGTTGATGTAGCTAGAGCGACTGATGATACTGGGGCACCCCCTACTTCTCCACCACCTCCCTTCACAAGCACACAGACGGAGTACTCGTGGGCCATGCCTAATGTCAAGCATCTATATGGCTATGTGCAACAGCGGTTTGACCACATAGACAACTGCATGGACCAGAATGATATGGTTCATCACATGGATAGTTGGCATCTTTCTCAAGGCCACTACTCCATGCCACAACAGCACCAGCCTACTCCTCTGCAGTAGCCTGAGTTTGTTCCACAACCCATGTGGGTTGATATTCCAGATGGCAATGATCTCGTCATCCAGTTCTTCCCCTCTGGTTACATGGGCCCTGGCCCATCCCACTGATGCCCCACCCCATGATAGGTACCTGGTTGTTTCCTTCATAGGTTTTATTTATGCAGTGAGGACACTGCAAATTTCAAGCTTAGGGGGATGCAACTAGCCGGTAATGTAGCTTACCTTTTTTTTTCATGTTGTCATGTCTTTTCTACTTTCATATTGTTCTTTGTTTTTCTTTCCTTCTGTAGAAAAATCATGTATGATGTGAGGCTATCTTGATGTAATGAACTGATTTTTCCACCAAGTTTGAACCATCTTGTCCTTTTACACTTTAATCTATCATTGAAAGAATTCTAAAGAGCATGCATAGATTAGTTGAAACCCTTTGGCCTTCAACATGCATTTATTTCTAATTTATACTTGTAGCTTGAACACTCACCTTTTTCATCATTGATTGTCTAAAACATGTAATGGTTTCATTTTTGTGAACAAATTAACATCACAACATCATTTGGAATATGGGATACCCTTGCCAAGCTCTTAGTGCATTTTTCAACCTTTCTTTCAGTGAAAATTTTTCAAAACAAATGGATGAAATCTAGCTAATGTTGCTATTTAGTTGACTCTCCCATGTTGTGGAAAATATTTAAAATCTCTTTTATATCATTTCACCTTCTTACCCCATAAAAGACAGCTTATTCGCCCACATATCATGCTAGCCTAGTGTAAGTCTGATATGGCCACGATGGTTAGGTGGTATGTCTTAAAAAGAGGGTAAAACACCCCAACCGCCACTCCGCGTGAGCATAAGCCTACATTAGCAACTGAGTGTTAGAACCCATAATCCATTGCCATATCATTTTTAGGGAAAGATGAGAGTGCAATTAATTATGTTAATGTTAGCTAAGACTTCATCATTTGCATCCTTAATAGTTGAGAAATAGTGTTGTGCATCCATTAGTTGTTTGGCTTGGTTATCCAAATTCTATTTAAAGTTGTTGAGTTGATTGATTCATTAAATTGAAACTGCACTGGCTGAACTTAAGAATCTTTTTCATTGATGTTTAAGTTGAGTTGATGGCCATGAGTATAAATCGTTGATCACTATTGGCTGAACATTGCATATCTTTCTTTCAATTAATCTATGCATGAGCTGGAAAATTCTTTCATGTGTGTTTCTATGTTCTTTTTGCTTGAGGGCAAGCAATGGTTCAAGCTTAGGGGGATTTGTTGTGTGTGTTTTATATCGACTTTTTATACTTCTTCACACACAGTTTCAACTCATTATGTCCCAAATTAGCCTCTATTTATATTTATTTTGCCACACTTTTTAGTTTCTTTGCTTATCACATGATATTGATTGCAGATATGTATTAAAAAGGTCAAATTGGAGATAACCTAACTCAGATCCAACCTAAATGGGACTTCCCCAAGTTTTGCAGTTGACCCAAAGAAAATTTCTGAAGAAACGACAGAAGACATGGTGTGTTCTATTAAGAACAAGGCGTGTTCACTTACAGGCAGTGTGACGACCCCAATTTCTATATACTTTCCTTAGTGACATACACAGATATGTGTGCACTCATATCTATAAATGTCAAAAGGGAAAATATAAGAAATTAGGATAATCAACTAAAATAAGAGATAAGCCAAGATCATGTCTACATCATCAATAGATAGCCACACAACACTTCATTCAATGATAAAAGATAAAGTCATACATACTAATAATTGAGAAGGAAGAAGAATAAGTCTATGAAAAAGAAAATATGATTATTACATAGGATCTATAACATCCTATTACATCATCTATAAGAATAATAAAAAAACTATCTAACTGAAAGGACCAAGGTGAGACGTGGAGATCTATCTAATATCCTCCATGCTCATTATTTAGTGGCTTCTGGTACTTTGAAGTGCTTCATAATTTTCTCGTACCTAGAAAATATGAGAAACAAAAACATCAACAAAGTTGGTATGTGGAATTAAAAGTTGTACTATGTTGGTATATAAAATACTCAAATTTGGAGAAAGAGAATGAAAACATTATAGGTAGAAAATCAGGTAATCCAAAGTTATTAGCCTCATTTAGAATGAATATGCATTACTATGGTGGACTTGGCACAAACATATATATTAGGCCCTATCCCTGTGTACCTTGTACCATTAGGGATCTCCCTGCGTACCTTGTACCATTAGGGAGGTGCTAGTCAACATTTATACTTTCCCTCTCTAATAGGGAGATTAATGAGCACCACTAGTAACTACATTTCATGTTCTTGTTCATTTATATTCTTAGTTGTTCAAAGAAAAGATTGTCAATATACATACATCTACATCCAGCAATGTATTTCAAATACAAGCAAGCAAGTACATATATTCAACATCCAGCAAATCTAGTCATATAATTATATCCACGTACCTTTAATTTTCAGATCTGGATTCCACAAGTCCTACATTATGAGAAAGATAGTAGATCACCCTGAAATATAACAAAACCCTAAAGTCACCATGGGTTCTCATTAATCCACATTAGGTATTATTATTATTATTAGGGGTTAGGTTATTTGGGATATCACTTTAGGATACTTATCATTCAGAGTTGGGTTATGAGGTTAGAGTCGTCAAGGTTATTCAAGGACATTTAAGTTATTAGGGTTTTACATAAATTGTATATAGTATTCATAATAAGGTGGGAAAATATAGAAATTAGGGTTTTTCTCAACTATTGAATCTGATATTCTTCATAGCTTAGGGTATCGAATCATGATGTTCAGGGACCCCAATCAGAGTTTAAGATGCCTATAAGTTAGATCTAATCATGGGGGTGACTTTTATTACACAAATAGACATTAAAAGGTCATTAATGATTTTAGGCCATACCCTTCGAGAAGGGCTCAGATCCAGGTCCTATTTATATTTTATTTAGGTACCTTGGATCTTTCTGATGAAAATGGTATATTATTTGATATTTTCTGATAATCCTATCATTTTCTAGGGTTTTCATAAGTTCTGACCAATAAGGTAATTCTAAGGAATTAAATGAAAAAATATATAAATAAAAATGAGAGCTCTGCCTCGTGGATCATGCGAGGGATCCGGCCAATCAGACCATCTCACAGACCCATGAGCAGGCGCTCATCCGAAGAGGGCCAGGTGTGGTCGAATGTCAGGAATACCCCTGACTCCTCTTGTTGGTCACGTGCTCGGGTAAGGGTGAGGAGGTAAAAACACTCGTCTGAAAGTTCCTACTCGCGCCATGGCTGCAGCGAGGGATTAGGGGAGAGTTTGATACCTAGGGAGAGATGGTTTATGCTGGCAGTTGGGTTGAGTTCACGGGCTCACGACGCTTGTGAGGAGGTCAAGCTCGTCAGCAATGGTGGTTTGGGTGTCGAATTCTGATCAATACAGGCTGAAACGGGTCGAGGAGTGAAGTTGAGGTTTACCTACCCTCGAGTTGAATTGAGGGAGTCAAAAGCTCTGTGGAGGTCTACTGATGGATTTGCGATATTCCCATAGCTTCAAGATAGCTCCAACCTCACCGGCGGTGAAGCTTTTGAAGCTCAGTTGCTTCGCTCGTCGACCCAACACCTTAGGCTTCCGTAGCACCAACGAGCAGTGGGGATCTCCTCGCCGAGGTCCCACGATGGTGCGGCTGCATTTGATTGAGTAGGAAGGGTGATTGGAGTGAGAGGGAGGTCGGGTCAGGTGAGGGTGAGGGAGCTTGAGGTCAGGGAGGCAGGAGCGTGCTTCGTCCGAATTGAGAGTCGGGAACAATGAAAGGGAGGTCGGCGAAGCTTGCAGGAGCTTTATATAGGCATGAGGTGGAGTAGAGGGCTAAGCCCTAATTCGTGCGCCGCCACCAGTGAGAAGTGCAAAAAAGTGGGGGGTCGTTCTCCCTGATCCGAGGGAGTTAGGTGATGTGGTCACCACCGTTGGGATCGCTCTGGTGAGAGGAAGTCGTCCTCCAAAAAGCTTGCGAAGAGGAGGTGAGATTTGGGTGCGAGGGACGTTGGAAGGATCATTGTATAGATGTAGGCAGGGACCGAGTCTTTCGGAGGTTAGAGACGACCGAAGAGTCATCAGATCTCACGTAATCCATGATTGACTAATAAAACATCGGAGATTGCCCCCTTCAAATGATATGCGCCCAAAAGCCAAATGAAAGGGTTGCATGACACATTTATATTAATTGGGAAATGGAAACTTAGGTCCTAGGAATTAATAGATGACTTAATAGACATAATTTTGATTTTGAGTATCTCCTGATTGGTACGTTCAATTATAATGAGATTTTAGGAGTAGCTTTATAGATCCAAGATGTAGTTATGGTACAAGAGTGGAGTTAAATTTCAATTATTGACTATGTCCATTGACTAAATGTCATTTTGCATTTAATATGGGTTTATATGATACTAGAGATGTCATAATATGAAATTGATAGACCCTTTAATCAATATGGAGTGAGAAACAATTGAGGGCATAAAAGGAATAATTAAATTTATAAGAGAATATATATATATCTGGAAAACAAAACTCACCCTGTCACATTCTCCCCTCCTTTAAAGAATTTTGTCCCTAAAATTTCATGTAGCCTGAAAAAGATGTGGATATCTCTTCTCTACTTTGGTCTTTAGCTCCCAGGTGGCATCCCTCTCGTCATGGTGGCTCCAGAGAACTTTCACCATTTCAATACGATGATTGTTGTGAAGCTCCTTTGACTTGAAGTCGAGAATTCTGACTGGGGATTTAGCATATGACATATCATCTTTCAGCTCGAGAGGCTCATGATTTAGAATGTGACTGGGGTCTTTGACATAGGGCTTTAGGTTAGATACATGAAACACATTATGCATGGCACTATACTGAGGTGGCAAGGCAAGACGATAAGCACATTCACCAACTGTCACATCCCAAACTTTCATATATAATTTAAAAGATATAATGGGACTTTTCCCAAATAATAAATAGTAGAGGGGTTTGATACAAAAGGCCATGAAAATATCCCTTTAGAGAAATAAAGTGAGAAAAACGAAAATAAGACTATAAATATATTTTCTCTCATATGCATGCTATAAATGAATTTCTATTAACCCAAATGTTGAATATATGTTTTCCTTTTACCTCTCCTCCAGGTGAGTTGTTAAAAAAAGATGTGAAACTAATAAGAAATGACGTTTCAATGGTTAGTAATTACATATCACTATTTGTAGACTCAAAGAAACAAGTATGGAAAGACATGACATATTATTTAACCAAATATATTCATAAATCAAGGAAAGTTTCTTTTAATAAATTAATGGACATTATGTGGTCAAAACGGAAATCTAAGTATATAGAAAGGGTCTAGACACCGTTATGGCTGTGTGGTCCAAATTTGGTACCTTTTTGACTTCATTTGACCCCCAAAATTAATTAGACATGTGGTCATATGGTTTAATATGCAAATCAATCAAATATGCATTCAATACTATTATTAAGCCTATATTCGGTTATTTCTCGCCTGTCACGCGCCTCTTTTCTTTCTTTCCTTCTACGCGCGCATCGTCAGCCATCCATCACTAATCCAACGACGCCCAAGTCTTCTCCTTCCTTTGACTCCTTCGCGAACCATGACCGTTTCACAGGCAGTTGCTCCCCCAATCTCGTTCTCTCTCATCTTTCGACCGTTTCCCAAAATTCCTTCTCCATTACATTCGTGAGACAATCCCGAATCCAGCGAGCCATTGCTCGCTTTCCCTAACCCTCTGTAGACGAAATGCCCAAAAGGGGCAGGTATCCCCCTCGCCGCCCCAGTTTTGCAGAGATGGTCTCAGGCGCCCCATGCCTATATAACTACCCTAAAAGATCCGCCGCCCCTCTCACTTCTCTCTCTCCCAGACAATTTCATCTCTAGTACCTCAGTCAAGCCCAACCTACTCGATCTAAAATTCCAGTGACGGCAGCCATATCCTCATCACTCCGACCTCCCCTGTCCGATTGTGGCCGCGGTGAGTATCCTCGGCTCACATACTCTGTTCCCGACTCCTTGGTTTGCCCTGGGTCTTCCCTGAGAAACGGGTCCTATAGGCCGCTGAAGCGGCACTTGCAGGTGCTAGTCACAAAGCCACCTCCATGGCTCTACGACCCCGGAGAACTCAGCTTTAGAATCGCCCAACCTCCGTGACTCCGAATCCGATCTCGATGGTTCATTATTGCTGATTCTTCTTGTTGTTCGATCTCGGACTCTTCTTTCTCTGTTTTCCTTTGTTCTTCAACAACTGATGAACGATTGGCTCTTTTTCCGGCATCAATGGTTCCTCGTCTTCGGTTTAGGCTTGCGAGTTGTTTTGCCTCGCCATCTTTCTGTCGTCGCAGTGTTTCCTCCCCTACTGCTCGATCCCGGCCTATGCCCGCCATGGCTGGAGCAGGTCCCCGAGCTCCACTGCTCCTCAACACCTGAGCCTAGGCTCGTTGGGTGCGGTTTCCCTTCAGGAACGCAATGGGCAGGATGACTTTTTCCGTTGAGTAGTGAAGCTGGTCCAAGATCGGGTCTTGCAAAGCTCCTGTCAGTTGACTCCTCACCATGGAGCAACACAGAAGAAACTAGGTCTTGAAATGACCTAAGAGCCCTGTCATTTGTTCATTCCACGATTTCCACCGCGAGGGTGTTTCAGGGATTTCGCCTATCCCCCCTGGTTTATCTGCGAGCCCTCAGAGGCGATCTTCGTTGCTGAGTTGGCCGAGCCCGGTTGGTCCAACTCATACCCGGCCCACTGTCTTGGGTCGAGTTTTATCCACATGGCTTTTTCCTATTTTTCTCATTGGCCAGAATTTCGAAAATTCATAGTAATTCAACCGTTTTTCGGAAAATTATAAATAAATAGTCATTGGATTTGGTTTTTCGAGTAGAATATGATTTTAAGGTTTCTAGACCATGTTTTTATCTCTTATTCTGATGTTTTGTGGAAACGATATTTTGGACTCATGAAACCCTAATCATGCATCAACATGATTGATGTGACCTGGGTCAACCTAGATTTTCTTAATATAATAATGTTGATTCATGAGACTGATCCGAATACACTCAAGCCCTAAGTCACCTAAGATCAACACTATGTATTGATTAATTATGTTTAATGATTATGGATAGGTTGTAGAGCTAAGTCAAGGGAAGGTTTGACCTAGATCTAATTCAAGGATCACCCTTGCTCCAAGGTAAACGGGCCATGTTGCTGAGCACAAATATTTATGATTGCTTGCATGTTAGATATAGAATAGACATTATTGTTTCAAGTTTAATGTTATAATCATGTTCAATTTATCATTGCTTGTTGATTGCCACATGTTATGTCTTATGTTATAATGCTCACCATGATTATTGTTATCATTAAAGGATCATGAAAATCATGATAATAATCAAGTGGGAGAAATCCCATCATGTTTAAAAGATCATGTTAGTGGGGAGAAATCCCTTCATGTTAATATTAGAGAATCATGATTTATGTTAATGTCAACATCATGTTAATAGTCAAGTAATTGGAATTGAAATAGTCTTGTTATGCTCCCGATCATGGACCTCAAAAGGGTCATTAAGGGCTTTCCTAGCATCAAGGGCTTTCCTAGCAATCATGTGCTCCTAAGGGGGCATCACAGAGGGATGCATAAGATTTCTTTTCAATTCTTAATGTTAATAATGATTATTCAAGAATGCTTAAAGTTAATTCATGTCAATTTTCCTTACATGTCAAGTATATTTACTTTGTTTATCTTATAAAGTGCCAGTACCGTTTACTGATGTGTTGTTTCTCCCTTTGCATGGCTGGGGACGTGATGTCCCCAGGATTTGGAGCAAGTAAGAACTCAAGAAGAGCAAGCCAAGACTAGGAGACATCAAAGAGCTTCCTGGTGGGGTGCCATCCATTCTAGGCGATCCAATCATATAGAGTTGCTTATTATTATATTTAGTTTCCCATGTTGAGGAATGATTAGAATTCAAGACTTGTTGTTGTAGTTTCCTATTCATATATTAATGTATGAATCTCAATGGTGAATTATTTTTTTACTTGCAATGATTACTCTTTTGTGACAACCCTCCCTAAAATGCCAAGTACCCCACATTATGGATAATGTTGGGGATTAGGCTGTGCTTCCGCTGCTTATATATGAAACCCTAGGGAGGGGTGTTACACCAACCCTTTCCAGAATCTCAAAGGGTCCAACATAAAGAGGACTGAGCTTTCCTTTGTTCTTGGACAAAGCTCGAATAGGTCAGATCTTCATAAAGACATGGTCACCTTCTTTGAACTGATGTTCCATACGGTGAGCGTTCGCATATGACTTCTACCTATCCTATGCCTGCTTCATCCTCTTCCTGATTAGTGCGACCTTATCAGTATACAACTGCATATCCTCAAATTTCATCAGGGTATGTTCTCCGACGTCGTCCTAGTGTAAAGCAGATCTGCATGGTTGGCCATAAAGAGCTTCATAGGGAGGCATCCCAATGCTTGAATGATAGCTATTGTTATAGGCAAACTCAGCTAAAGGCAAGTAGTAGTCCCACGAGCCTTCCCAATCGAGAACACAAGCTCGTAGAAGATCCTCTAGAATCTGTATTGTACACTCTGATTGCCCGTCTATTTGCGGATGGTAGGTTGTACTGAAGTTCAACTTGGTGCCCAATTCCTCTTGAACCTGCTTCCATAGCTTTGATGTGAACTTTGGGTCCCTGTCTGAGACAATAGACGTTGGGACTCCATGCAGACGTATAGTATCTCGTATGTAGAGGTCTGCCAACTTAGAAACCTTCGCAGTAGTCTTCACAGGGAGAAAATGAGCTGACTTGGTGAGACAATCCACTATGACCCATGTAGCGTCGTATCCCTTCCTAGTCCTGGGTAATCCCACCACAAAATCCATGGTGATGTGTTCCCATTTCCATTCTGGGATCTCAAGGGGTTGTAGTAGACCTCCTGGTCTTTGATGTTCAACCTTGATCCTTTGGCATGTCAGACACCTGGACACAAAATCAGCAATATCATGCTTAATGCCCTTCCACCAGAACTGACGTTGCAGGTCTCTGTACATCTTTATTGTGCCCGGATGGACTATGTATTTGGACCCATGTGCCTCACTAAGAATTGTTGTCTTTACAGCTGACTCCTCAGGAACCCACATATGATTCTTGTAACGAAGACCGCCATCAAGACCCACAAACAGATGTGTTTGCGGCTTCGATAGGAGATAATAGAGCTCTACAAGATCAGGACTATCCTTTTGTGCCTCAAGAAGTTCAAAATGCAAGTTGGACGTGTTGGAGATGTTGTTAATATGCAAACGGTCTGGCAAAAATTGTGGCTTCTAGCCTACTAGATCCTCCATGTTCCTCCATTCAGGGACAGATAAAGATGCACACACTGCCCTTTTCCTACTAAGGGCATCAATGACTACATTTTCCTTACTCAGATGATAGGCAATAGTGAAATCGTAGTCCTTTAGGTATTTGATCCATTGACATTGACACAGATTCAAGTCCTTCTGAGTCAGGATGTACTTTAAGCTTTTGTGATCGGTGAAGATGGCGAATGTTGCCCCGTACAGGTAGTGCCTCCAGATTTTGAGGGCATGAATGATTGTAGCTAATTCCAAATCATGGGTGGGATAATTAAGTTCATTGGGTTTTAGTTGTCTAGACGCAAAGGCCACTACCTTACCATTCTGCTGTAGGACACACCCTAACCCATTCCTCGAAGCATCAATGAATATCACAAACCCTTCATTGCCAGAGGGTAGAACAAGAACAGGAGCTGACGTCAACTTCTGCTTAAACTGCTGGAAACTGGACTCACAAGCAGCTGACCAGATGAAGTGCTTGTCCTTTCGAGTAAGCTTAGTCAGGGGAATTGCCACTTTGGAGAAATTCGAGATAAAGCGATGATAATATTCAGCTAGACCCAAGAAACTCCAAATTTCAGAAGGATTACGAGGAGGTTGCCAGTCAAGTACAACAGAAACTTTAGCGGGATCAACAGATATACTACCCCCATAAATGACATGCCCAAGAAACATGACTTTATCAATCCAGAATTCACATTTAGAGAGCTTGCCATAGAATTTTTGAGTTCAGAGAATGTCAAGAACTGCTCACAAGGGATCCCGGTGTTTTTCCTTAGAATCAGAATAGATCAATATATCATCGATGAAAACAACCACGAACTCATCAAGTTAAGGTTGGAAGACTTTGTTCATCATATTCATAAATACGCCCGGTGCATTGGTCAACCCAAATGGCATCACTAGAAATTCATAATGCCCATAATGAGTTTGAAAAGTAGTTTTAGAAATATCAAAAATCCTTGATTTTAAGTTGATGATAGCCAGAACGAAGATCAATCTTTGAGAAAACTTTAACAGTACAAAGCTGATCAAAGAGGTCATCAATATGAGGGAGAGGATACTTGTTTTAATAGTGGCTTGATTCAACATGCGGTAATCAATACACATACGCATAGAACCATCTTTCTTTTTAACAAAGAGAACAGGATCACCCCAGGGGGAAACACTAGGACAAATGAAACCTTTGTCAAGGAGTTCTTGTAGTTGTTTCTTCAACTCCATAAGCTCAACAGGAGCCATCCTATATGGTGCCCTAGAAATCGGAGTGGTTCCATGAAGAAGATATATGGAGAACTCAATGTCTCTATTTGGAGGCAGCCTGGGAAGCTCCTCCGGAAATACATCAGGCAAATCATGTACCACCTCCATACTTTTTACAAACCCGCTACTAGGACTGGTCTCTGAGACTAATGCGAGGAAGACTTTACATCCTTGAGAAATGAGCTTTTTAGCTTTAAGAGATGAGATTATAATATTATTACAGAATCTGCTTCCCCTAGGGATTTTTACTGGATAAGAATGAGGTTGAGAGAGGACGAATGTCTTGTTTCTACAATTAATGCGAGCATGGTATGTGTATAGCCAGTCCATACCAAGTATAACATCAAAGTCTTCCATAGTTAAGAGAATGAATTCAAAGGGCATATCATGATTTTCATATTTAAGAGAGAGTTCACCAGTTTTCTGTAAAGTTGTGAGTATTTTGCCACTAGGAGTAGACACATCCAGAATATATCCCAAGTCCCTTATATGAAGATTTAATATAAAAGCCAGTGTTCGAGAAATGAATTTATTTGTAGATCCAAAGTCAAATAAGGCCTTAACAGGGTGGCCATTTAATATTACAGTGCCTACACATGATAATCAAATTATAAATAATTGTAGGCTTGAACGAGATATTTATAAAGAAATTTGGTTACCTTCACAGAGCTGGTTTGGATTTGCCTTAGCCTCTTCTGCACTCACTATAAATACCCTACCATTGCGGTGTCCATGAGGCTGTAGAGCACCTACTATAGGATTGCCAAAGATGGAGGGAGTGGGGCACTTGGTGACGAAATGACCCTCCTTCTTGTAGTTATAGTACACTGGCTTGGTGTGGTGGCAAACCCCACCATGGAAATGCCCACAAGTCTTGCACTTGGGATGATTTGCCCTGGGCTGGTTCTGGTGGCTTTTCTGTCCTCCCTTTCCTGAACCTCCTCGTTTCCCTGATCCCTTATTATTATGTCCAGGATTGAACTTCCTAGACTTGTCCTATTCAGTTGTGGTTAACCCTAAGTACCCCATGCTAGAAGGTTTCTGCATGCCCTGCTCTCTCTCCTGCTTGAGGGCCATATCTAGGGCTTCATCTATGCTTCTGGGATGAGAGGCTATGACTAGGGTTTTTAGGTGGGCGGAAAGGCAGTCAACATAGTGTTCAGTCAGGCGATCTTCAGTCCTGATGGGTGCATAATGCTCCAGAAGCCTAAACTTCCTGGTGTAGTCAGCTACTGAAAGACTACCTTGTCTTAACTCCATGTACATCTTCTCCTTCCTCTTCCTCTCAGCTAGGGGCATAAAGTGATCCGTGAAGAGGTTTTTGAAGGCTTCCCACCCCATGTTGTCTATTTCCTCGCCCCTATTCCTGCCATAGTTCTCCCACCAGATTTTTGATCCTCCCTTAATCATATGGGTGGAGAACTTGACCTTCTTCTCATTGGGTATTTCTAGGGTACGAAAACCATTCTCTATGGATAAAACCCAGGCCTCAACCTTGTCCATGACCTCAGGATGATCCTCCCCCCAAAAGGAATCAAGGTTAAGCTTAATAAAGTCTATCACCGTCACTTCTTTCTTCCTAGAGGAGCTAGGTTTAGGGGTTCCTTTTGTGGCGAGGGTTTCCATAAAATCTAGAAGGATTTTCTTCTATTCCTCCCACCTTTCCTTGGCTGCAACATCGGGATCAGGTACTTCAGAGGTTTTAGGTTCTTTTCTCTTCTTAGAGGATGATTCCTCAGAGGCCTTTGAGTTGCGAGTCTTAGGAGGCATCCTAAAATTAATTTGGACATGTTAGATTTATTACTCAACACTTATATTTGTCATTTTCATTATTATTATCACATGATTCATTATTATCTTATATCATTTATTAATGTTCTCAATGTTACAATTTGTGGAGGATACCCTGAAAGTCCTTATTAGTTGGTCCTTAAGACTTTCTAAATAGAGAGACTCCTTCCTAATTTTATATCATAAAGATAAAGGGAAGAAAATTTTCAAAACAAAATTGAGGTAAGGGGGAAAAATATTCCTATAGAAAAGATGAGAGGGGATTTCTATAGATGAGAAGGATCCTGATTTAAGGTATGCCCAAGAAGTAGGGGACATTTAGGGTATTGGCCAGGTAGACTCACACTGCCTTATAGGTAGCCTCATGATTGCCAAGCAAAGTGGCTCGGAGACTTTAGCCAGACCTTAGGCAGATGCTATCCTAGTCACCTCAACCCTTCACATCCATAACTCAAGGACTACCCTAGACTCATAATAGGGTGAATGAAAGTCATGTGACTATGATGTGTGAACCTTGGCTCTGATACCAACTGTGATGACCCCAATTTCTATATACTTTCCTTAGTGACATACATAGATATGTGTGCACTCATATATATAAATGTGAAAAGGGAAAATATAAGAAATTAGGATAATCAACTAAAATCATAGATAAGCCAAGATCATGTCCACATCATCAATAAATATCCACACAACACTTAATTCAATGATAAAAGATAAATTCATACATACTAATAATTGAGAAGGAAGAAGAATAAGTCTATGAAAAAGAAAATACAATTATTACATAGGATCTATAACATCCTATTACATCATCTAGAAGAATAATAAAAAAAACTATCCAACTGAAAGGACCAAGGTGAGAAGCGGAGATCTATCTAATATCATCCATGCTCATTATTTAGTGGCTTCTGGTACTTTGAAGTGCTTCATAATTTGCTCGTACCTAGAAAATATGAGAAATAAAAACATCAACAAAGTTGGTACGTTGAATTAAAAGCTATACTATGTTGGTATATAAAATACTCGAAATTGGAGAAAGAGAATGAAAACGTTATTTTAAGGTGGAAAATCAGGTAATCCAAAGTTATTAGCCTCATTTAGAATGAATATGCATTACTATGGTGGACTTAGCACAAACATATATATTGGGCCCTAACCCTGTGTACCTTGTACCATTAGGGATCTCCCTGCGTACCTTGTACCATTAGGGAGGTTCTAGTCAACATTAATACTTTCCCTCTCTAATAGGGAGATTAATGAGCACCACTAGTAACTACATTTCAAGTTCTTGTTCATTTATATTCTTAGTTATTCAAAGAAGAGATTGTTAATATACATACATCTACATCCAGCAATGTATTTCAAATACAAGCAAGCAAGTACATATATTCAACATCCAGCAAATCTAGTCATATAATTATATCCACGTACCTTTAATTTTCAGATATGGATTCCACAAGTCCTAGATTATGAGAAAGATAGTAGATCACCCTGAAATATAACAAAACCCTAAAGTCACCATGGGTTCTCATTAATCCACATTAGGGATTATTATTATTATTATTAGGGTTTAGGTTATTTGGGATATCACTTCAGGATACTTATGATTCAGAGTTGGGTTCTGAGGTTAGATTCGTCAAAGTTATTCAAGGACATTTAAGTTATTAGGGTTTTACATAAATTGTATATAGTATTCATAATAAGGTGGGAAAATCTAGAAGTTAGGGTTTTTCACAACTATTGAATCTGATATTCTTCATAGATTAGGGTATCGAATCATGATGGTCAAGGACCCCAATCAGAGTTTAAGATGCCTATAAGTCAAATCTAATCATGGGGGTGATTTTTATTACACAAATAGACATTAAAAGGTCATTAATGATTTTAGGCCATACTCTTCGAGAAGGGCTCAGATCTAGGTCATGTTTATATTTTATTTAGGTAGCTTGGATCTTTCTGATGAAAATGGTATATTTATTCGATATTTTATGATAATCCTATCATTTTCTAGGGTTTTCATAAGTTCTGACCAATAACATAATTCTAAGGAATTAAACAAAAAAAAAATTAAAAAATGTGAGCTCTGCCTCGTGGATCATGCGAGGGATCCATCCAATCAGACCCTCTCACTGAACAGGCGCTCGTCCGAAGAGGGTCAGGTGTGGTCGAAAGTCAGGAATACCCCTGACTCCTCTTGTTGGGCCCATTCTCGGGTAAGGGTGAGGAGGTAAAAACACTCATCTGAAAGTACCTGCTTGTGCCATGGCTGCAGTGAGGGATCAGGGGAGAGTTGGTTCCAAAAGACGTGGTTCCTAGGGAGAGTTGGGTTATGCTGGCAGTTGGGTTGAGTTTGCGGGCTCACGACGGTTGTGAGGAGGTCAAGCTCGTCGGCAATGGTGGTATGGGCGTCGAATTCTGATCAATACAGGCTGAAACAGGTCGAGGAGTGAAGTTGAGGTTTACCTGCCCTCGGGTTGAATTGAGGGATTCAAAAGATCCGTGGAGGTCTACTGATGGATTTGCGATCTTCTCGCAGCTTCAAGATAGCTCCAACCTCGCCGGCGGTGAAGCTTTTGGAGCTCAGTTGCTTCGCTCGTCGACCCAACACCTTGGGCTTCCGCAATGCCAACGAGCAGTGTGGATCTCCTCGCCGAGGTCCCACGATGGCGCGGTTGCATTTGATTGAGTAGGAAGGGTGATTGGAGTGAGAGGGAGGTTGGGTCAGGTGAGGGTGAGGGAGCTTGAGGTCGGGGAGGTAGGAGTGTGCTTCGTCTGAATTGAGAGTCGGGAACGATGAAAGGGAGGTCGACGAAGCTTGTAGGAGCTTTATATAGGCATGAGGTGGAGTAGAGGGCTAAGCCCTAATTCGTGCTCCGCCACTAGTGAGAAGTGTGAAAAAGTGGGGGATCGTTCTCCCAGATCTGAGGGAGTTAGGTGACATGGTCACCACCATTGGGATCGCTCAGGTGAGAGGAAGTCATCCTCCAAAAAGCTTGCGAAGAGGAGACGAGATTTGGGCACGAGGGGCATTAGAAGGATCCTTGTATAGTTGTAGGCGGGGACCGAGTCTTTCAGAGGTTAGAGATGACTTAAGAGTCGTAAAATCTCACACGATCCGCGATTGACTGACCGAACGGCGGGGATTTCCCCCTTCAAATGATATGCGCCCAAAAGCCAAATGAAAGGGTTGTGTGACACATTTATATTAATTGGGAAATGGAAACTTAGGTCGTAGGAATTAATAGATGACTTAATAGACATAATTTCAATTTTGAGTATCTCCTGATTGGTACGTTCAATTATAATGAGATTTTAGGAGTAGCTTTATAGAGCCAAGATGTAGTTATGGTACAAGAGTGGAGTTAAATTTCGATTGTTGACTATGTCAATTGACTAAATGTCATTTTGCATTTAATATGGGTTTATATGATACTAGAGAGGTCATAATATGAAATTGATAGACCCTTTAATCAATATGGAGTGAGAAACAATTGAGGGCATAAAAGGAATAATTAAATTTATAAGAGAGAGAATATATATATATATGGAAAAAAACTCACTTTGTCACAAGCAGTCTCACAGGACAAAGAACACGTTGTGTGTTATTAAACACACGACGTGTGATTCTCCAACAAAGATCTTGTTTCTTATTTTCATGTGATATAATGGTAATGGTAGTGAAATTCCATGCTCAAGTTCCTAATAATTTAATCAATTCTATTATTTAAAACCTTTTCCTTGTTTTCCTCTTCTTAGGTATATAAACAATCAAGGTTTTGCAATCTAATTTAGATTAGTGAAATTTAACTTGTTTTCACCTAACTAGCCTAGCTCCTTGTGTTCGACACTCGACTACATTTATTTTTGTATACTTATGGTTGATTAGTGAGTTGAAATATTTTCATTTTTAAAACTCTCAACATTAATCTTGTTTTATCTCAATTTGCATATTGATCCTCTATCTTATCTTCCAATTGTAAAGGTTTAAATTCTCTCCTACCTTTTCTCCCCTCAAATGTAACTCAAGGTTTCTCTATAATCATGTAATAGTAGGATAGTTTACTTTCCTATTATGATGAAGAAGAAAGACATTCTAATGACCCCAATCAACCATCTTGAAGGTGAGTCGGCTGGCTAGAGGACTGAGGAGGACCACGTGGACGATCCAAACCGTCTGCTGGAGGATCCAACAGATAGTGGACCGAAGAACTAGACAACCGGTGACATGACCAACCGATTGGCCAGGATGCGAGCCAATCGGTTCAAAGGTTGAACCGATCAACCAATATTGGCAAGCACAGATCTTCATCAACAACATGTTTCTGCATGTGATGTGGACCCTAGGTTGTATTAATTCCTTGTGGCTCCAAGGAATTACATTAGGCTGTACATAACCATCTCTTTTTGTTTATTACATGTTTTTGTTGTGGGATATAGCATGTATATGATACGTACTATATATGTGGTGATTGGATAAAGTATATATATATCTATAAATACAAACTCCCTCATTTAAATATTAAGTCTTAAATGATTTATATTAGTATTACACATGAAAAGCTTAATCGGTCTCATGGAAGGGTGATGGTAGTAGTGTGGGCAAACCAAGTGGGGTGCATTATTATTGTGTCGACTTTCGGTTCAGGCTTAACTCTGTGGTCTTAATGAGATTAAGCACTAGAAGAATGCAGATGATTATGTCAAGGAGTTGTGTATATCATCTATCCATGAGTTTTGTATGATGCAATTGGTAGATGTTTCCTACCTTGACAATTGAGTATGGACATTGGCATTGGCTGGGTAATAGTTGAATTATTTTGGATCGAGGCCCACTAGAATATTGTATGCTGTAAAATTTTTAATTGATATGTGAGGGCTATTAATTTGAATAAAATAGTGGGAGTGATAATTAATTAAAGACCTAATTATTATCGTTAAATTTTTTAAAACAAATTAGATAAAAAGTTTTTGACAAATGCAAATTTTCTCTTGTAGAATCAAATGACGAGCAAATCAATATTGTGATTAGCCCTTAGGAAGGATAGAGTTGATGGGACAAAATTCCACGACTGATTTTGGACTTGGAGAAGGGTTCTCAACGAAGAGTGTAAGCTCTACATCTTTGACAAACCAGTTCCAGAAATACCTGCTCGTAATGCGCCTAGGGCAAAGGTTGATGCTTACTTGAAGCATGAAAATGATCCCTTGAGGTTAAAATACCTTATGCTTAGCTGCATGAACTATGAATTGCATGAGAAGTGTGAGGACATGATGATTCTCAAGATGGTAACATATCTTAAGAAAGTGAACCTTGGCCTTAGAAAGCAAGAAAGGGATGATATAATAAAGGTGTTGTTTGAGTCTAAGATGATAGAGGGAAGCTCAGTAGAAGAACATGTGGTCAATATGAATGGACATGTGTATCATATTGAAGAACTAGGATTCACTATAAGCCAAGAGTTGGCCATATATGATTCCAAAGACATTTCTAGAATCATATAGCTACTTTATAGCATGTTTCGTGTGAATAATATGGCCAGCCCGATGTCAGATTTTCTTGGTATGCTAATTCATGCAGAAGTAAGAATGAAGAAGGACACATTTGTGATGGTGATCAACACAGTTGAGTCCAAAGATGTAAGCAAGGCTAAGAAGAGTTATGAGGCCAAGCCCAAATCCAAATCTTCAATACTCAAAATAAGGAGAAAGAAAAGTACAAGAGGAAATCATGCTTTGTACTTGAAGGAATTAAAGAAGAAGAAGATGGGCATACATATCTACACTTTAGGTATATACTTTATAGAGATAAATATATCTATTTTTTCATCATAGTTACTTGATATCGGATGTAGATCTCATATATGTTTGAATATGCAGGATCTGAAAAGAAGTAAGTCTTTGAGAAAAGGCGAGGTAGAAGTTGTAAATGGCGCAAAAGTTGTAGCCACTACAGATAGAACATATAGTTTATGTCTACCCACAGGGGTTGTAATAAGTTAATGAACTACTATTATGTACCATCTATAAGTAGAAACATCATCTATGTATCTTGTATGGAAAAGGATGCATTTGAATTCCATATTAAAAATGGTCGATGTTTTTTTTCTTCAAAAGATGGGATCTTTTATGGAAGAGCCCCAATGTCTTATCATCTTTGCTTGCTAGATCTAAAGACAAATGTTTATAATGTTAATACAAAAATTCTAAATTTCAACAACTCAAACAAAACATACCTTTAGCATTGTCATCTAGGTAACATAAATGAGAATCACATATCTAGACTCCATAAAGATGGTTATCTAGACTCTTTTGATCTGTAATCAATAGAGACATGTGCATCTTGTTTGTTGGGCAAGTGGCCTACACCCCTTTCACTGGTAAGAATGAGAGGGCTAGTCATTTATTAGGACTCATACATCCGATGTAAGTGGACCTTTTAGAATAACTTCTAGAGGTGGGTATCAATACTTCATTACATTCACTAATGACTTCAGTAGGTATGGCTATGTTTACTTAATGAAACATAAGTCATAAACTCTTGACAGGTTCAAAGAGTTTATGAATGTTGTACATAACTAATTTGGAAAAGGTATTAAGGCACTCCATTCTGTTCGAGGTGGGGAATACTTAAGTCAGGATTTTGAGGACATTCTTAGATCCCATGGGATTATATCCCAATGGACTCCACCTGGAACACCTCAGCATAATGGTGTATCAGAAAGAAGGAATCGCACATTACTAGATATGGTGCGGTCAATGATGAGTTTAGTTGAGCTTCCAACTACCTTCTGGGGGTATTCTCTAGATATCTCTGTGTTTACACCAAATCGAGTACCATCTAAGTCGTTTCAAAAGACACCATATGATATATGGTATGGGAAGCATCCCAATCTGTATTTTATGAGGATTTGGGAATGCAAAGATTATGTTAGGAAAATATTTCCTAAAAAGCTTGGCCCTAAATCTGATAAATGTTATTTTGTTGGATATACTAAGGAGAATAAAGGATATTACTTTTATTCCTTGTCTAACATCAAAGTGTTTGTTTCCAAAGATGTTATATTCCTAGAGAAGGAATTTATTTCCAAAGGAGTCAGTGGAAGGAAAGTGGAGCTCAAAGAAGTTCAAGACCAACAAGAAAACATTGAACCAATAGATTTACAAGAAAAACAAAGAGAATCACAAAGTGTTGTGGAATCTCAAATTCCTCAAGAAACATAGGAACCTTGTAGATCTAATAAGACACACCTTGAACCTGAGAGATTTGGATATCGTGGGACTCAGGAAGGCGGTGAGTTGGCCATAGATGATGAGCCAACAACCTATGTAAAAACTATGGAGGGACCAACATCAAAGAAATGTCTTGAGGCCATGAGATTTGAGATGGAATCCATGTATACCAACAAAGTATGGACTTTTGTGGATCCACCTGAAGGGGTTAAACACATAGGGTGCAAGTGGGTCTTCAAGAAGAAGACTAACATGGATGGTAAAGTACAAACTTACAAGGGTAAATTGGTAGCAAAGGGTTTTAGACAAGTTCAAGGTGTTGACTATGATGAAACTATTGTGTGCTTTCCACATCATCTTTTTATATGATTTCACACACAAATTCAGTTCATTTTGTTTTTGTTCAGCCTCTATTCATATTATTCTTGCCACCTTTTTGTTATTTTGCTTATCGCTTGATGTGTATTGCAGATATGCTTGAAAAGGATCAAATTGGAGATAGCCCAACTCAACTTCAACATCATTGGGGCTTCTCCATGCCTTGCAGACATTCAGAGTTCTATTTCTGCTGAAATAGCATCACACATGGCGTGTCTGAATTAAGACATGGCGTGCACGACTCCAGTTGGCCATACTTCCTACTGAAAAGAAAAAGTACACTGTGTGTACTTGGGAATTCAAAGTCGATTCTTATGTTTCTGGTAACGTACATGGCATGTTTTAATTCATACACTTCATGTGCCTTACACTTAGAGCAATTGTCGAAGACCAAGACACGACGTGTCCTAAGGAAGACATGTCGTATCTCTGTCAGTTTCAACAAATTTGAAATATGACTTCTCTCATTTTTAAAGATGAAACCAACTTATGGAGTGGTTAACACTGGTCATAATTCTAAAGTCTTTCGTCCAAGAGCAGGTCTAGAGCAAAGGAGGGTGATTTTGGGTGGAAGAAGGTGGTTTCTTGCTAAAGAACCTCCATTCTTCTTCTCTTCTTCTCCATTTTCTTCTCTGAAGGTGCAGCAGAGCTTCTTCTCTCCACCAAGCTTCTTGGGAGGGAAGTTTGTCTGGTTTGGAGCAGATGTAGGAGTGGAATTTCATCCCTAAACTGGAATTATACTCTTCTTGGGTTACACTTTTGATTCTCTTAGCTCTTCCTACTCTAAACCATGTTAAACTCTAAAAATTATGCATATTTTCTGTTGTACATCATCATGGATGAGTAGACTCTTTTTCTTGGGCATGGGAGAGTAGCTCCCATGTCATAGCATGTATGTAACATAATAATTTTGTACTAAATACTAAGTTGCTTGTTTTTCTACCTTGTGAGTACCGATTTCTTGCTTCTTGCATGTATAGTTGGCCACTATGTGTGCATGTTTTATGCTCTCTTGCTTGATCTGAGAAGATAGGTAGGAGAGTAAGGAGATACTCTCTTGGAAACTCCTCCTTTACCATGAGAGTGGAAATTATGGAGTTGAGGAGAAGGTTTGTGATCTAAAATGAAATTCATACATGAGAATGTTGTATTGAGTTAGGATCGTTATACTTGCACCGAGAGGTGAAGTGCAACATACAACTCTCCTTTACAACAAGTGCTTAGTATGTTTAAATTTTGTGCTCCTATTTTATGCTATGATATGTTGGTGAAATCCTAAGTCCAAGATCCTTCCATATTTGAAATTAACCCTCTTTTACTAATCCATTTACTATTTTGCTTAGTTCGGAAATTTTAGCTTAACCAACCAAATCACTCTTTAAAAAGACCTAGATTGTTGAACCTTAGCACTATTGTATTTAATTGATTGCTAAAGCTCCTTGTGTTCGATCTCGACTACAACTACTCCCGTATACTTGCGGGAATTGGCTAGTTGAGTAAAAGGTCATTCTTTTAATTGAAGCTCGTTAGTGTAACAACCAACAAGTTTTTGGCACCATTTCCAAGGAGCTACGGTTAATTTAATTAGAGTAAAAAGTGCTAACTAGTATTCGAGACTAGATCACCATTTCCATTTTTTAATTTCCATATGCCTTTTAGTTGTGTTCTCAATATCTCTTGCTATTTTTTAGGTTGTATGCCTCGCTCACAAAGGGGTCTTCAACCATCTGCGTTTCTAGATCCCAAAATTGTACACACTCTTTCAAGCTTAAGAAGAGCAAGGAGAGTAGAGAAACCACTGCTAGGGGTGTTCCATCATCACCATCACCATCTTATTCATCCTTTGAAGAAGCCGCACAAGAAGATCCAACCATGGAGGACGATCGTCCTTTGAAGGATTTTTCCATGCCAGTTGCCCAAACATTTGTGGAGCCATTGATCTACCTATAATGGAAGCAAACAACTTCTCTATTTCTCCTTCAATGATGTAGATGATCCAGCAGAACCATTTTGGGGGTACCATAAATGAAGATCCAAATCTTCATGTAGCTGAATTCTTAGAGTATATGAACACTTTAAAAATCAATGGTGTATCTGTCGACGAAATAAGGCTACTGCATTTCCCTTTCACCTTGATAGATAGAGGCAAGGCATGGTTTTTATCTCTTCCTAAGAAGTCCATTAAAAGATGGGACCAACTGTTAAATGCTTTCCTTGCAAAGTATTTTCCACCAAGAAAGACAACTCATCTGAGAAATCAGCTTACAAGCTTTTCTTAGTTGGATGGAGAGACTCTCTATGACACATGGGAGAGGTTCAAAGACCTACAATTCCTATGCCCTCACCAAGGATTGACAAACTAGCTGCTACTTCAAACATTTTACAATGGACTGTTCTACAATACCCATATGACATTGAATGTCGCATCTAATGGAGCTTTGATGAATAAGTCTTACAGGGAGGCTTATGATATCATTGAAGATATAGCACTCAACCACTATAAATGGGGATCGGATAGAAAAGCACAATCATCTTCTACATCGGGTTCTTCAACTGAAAAGTAAGGAGGAAAGCACAGTTTTGATGTAGTTGATTTAATTGAAGCCAAGCTTGATGTCCTTACACAAAAGTTTGAGAAGATAACTACCATGCAGATTCAATCAGCTGGGGTAATATGTGAAGCTTGCGGATTTGTCGGACATACTTCTTCTTCCTATTTTTCTCCTAATGTGAATCAAGACAACCAAGAGCAAGTGAATGTCGTTGGAATATAGGGAAACAAGCAATACAATCCCTATTCCAACACCTACAATCTGGGGTGGAGAGATCATCCTAATTTCTCTTACCAGAACACAAGTAATGTTTAGAACTTTCAACAAGGATAGCAGCAATCACAACAGCAACAACACTTCAACCAGCAAAACAATGGGAATCTACTGGGTTTCAACAATAATAGGGGTTACCAACAGCAACAACAACCCCAAAGTTCTTCCTTGGAGCTCATGATGGAGAAATTTATTTCCACTCAAGCACAACAAAATGAAGAGTTTAGGAGCAATGACAAGCTTTTAAAAGATGTAATTGCCCAACTCTCTTCAAAAGCGGATGGCATTTCCACTCATACAAGGATATTGTAGAATCAAATTGCCCATCAGGCATTAGTATAGCAAAAGAAAACACAATCCGGTTCTCTTCCAAGCCAATCAGAAGTGAATCCAAGACAACAGGTGAATGCTATCACCTTGAGGAGTGGAGCTGAAATCTAAAGACCTTCTCTACCAAAGGAGAAGAGTGTTGAGATAGCAGATGAAGAGAAGCTCGCCACCCCTATTTGCGACAAAGGTAAAGGTATAGTTGAGGTACCACCTCCTTATAAAGCCAATGCACCATTCCTACAAAGACTTGCCAACAAGAAGGAGGATTCAAAGTTCAGGAATTTCATGGATATCCTAAACAAACTCCATGTCAACCTTCTTCTAGCTGAAGTTATAGTAGAGATGTTGTCATATGCTAAGTTTCTAAAAGACATCCTCACCAAGAGGAGGAAGGTGGACCAGGTTGAAACAGTGATGCTTTCTAAGAGAATTAGTTCTATCATTCAAAACAGACTTCCTGAGAAGCTAGATGACTTGGGAGCTTTCACTCTACCATGCAAGATTAGCAACACCATGTTTGACAAAGGTCTTGTAGACCTTGGAGCTATCATTAGTCTCATTCGGTCTACCTTGTGACAAGAGATAGATCTTGGAGATCTGAAACCTACAAAGATGGACATTGAACTTGTCGATCATTCCATCAAATATCCCAAAGGTATTGTGGAAGATGTGTCAGTGTAAATCGGTAAATTCTACATTCCTTGTGATTTTGTTATGTTAGACATGGTAGAAACTCCTTCCAATCCCATTCTCTTTGGGAGGCCCTTTTTGAGAACTGTTGGATGCCTTGTTGATGTCCGAGAAGGCAAATTTACACTCCGAGTTGGTGAAGAAGCCATGGATTTTTTTGTATATGATGCCATGAAGGCACCTTCAAGAGTAGAAGAACTATGTTTTATAGACACTATTGATTCTTTTATGGAAGAAGATCATGATGTTGCTAATTTGATACTGAACTAGTATGATGATGATGAGGGTATAAATAATGAATCTGAACATTCAGGGGTATTTTCTATTGCTCAATCAAATGCTACTAATGAAGACACTTCACTTGTTGACAAAAAAGCTAAAGAAAATGCAGCTAGGAGAAAGGTAGAACTCAAAGCCATTCCACCAGGGATGAGGTATGCATTTCTTGATTCTGATTCTACTTCTCCTGTCATAATCAATGATGAGTTAACTAATGAACAAGAAAATAAACTGCTTGCTGGATTACGTTTGTATAAAGATGTCATTGGTTACTCTATTGATGATTTAAAAGGCATTCATCCCTCCATTTGCATGCATACAATAAACATGGAGGGTGATTCTTAACCCACTATTGAACCACCTAGACATTTAAATCAAAACATGCTTGAAGTGGTTAAAAAGGAAATTTTTAAGTTGGTGGATGCCGATATTATTTATCCTATAAGTGACAACCCTTGGGTTAGTGCCATTCATGTAGTACCTAAGAAGGAGGGGTGCAACTATCATTAAGGGAGATAATGATGAGTTGATACAAACATGTATAGTCACAAGTTGGCATATGTGTATTGATTACCGATGTTTGAACAAAGCGACTCACTAGGATCATTTTCCATTGCCATTTATTGGCTTGATGCTTGAACGTCTTGCAAAACATTCTTATTTTTGTTACTTGGATGGGTATTCAGGATTTTTCTAGATTCCTATCTACCCTCCCGACCAAGAGAAAACCACTTTTACATGCACCTATGGAACTTATGCTTACCGTCGCATGCCCTTTGGTCTTTGCAATGCTCTTGCGACGTTTCAGCGAAGCATGATGGCTATTTTCTTTGATTTTATTGAAAACATAATGGAAATTTTCATGGATGATTTTAGCATTTTATGGAGATTCATTTGATCAATGTTTATATAATTTTTCATTAGTCTTACCCGTTGCAAAAAGGTTAACCTAGTACTAAACTGGGAGAAATGTCATTTCATGGTACAATCCACTGTAGTACTAGGCCATGTTGTATCTAATAAGTGTATTGAAGTTGACAGTGCTAAGGTGGAAGCTATTGAGAAGATGTCTACTCCTTCAGTCAAGAACATATGTAGTTTCCTTGGACATGTAAGGTTCTATAGAAGATTCATTAAAGACTTCTCCAAGATTGTAAAATGATTATGTTTTTTACTTGTAAAGGATGTTGAATTCATATTCAATGATGACTGTCGTACAACTTTCAACAAGCTCAAGGAAGCTCTTGTTTTATCCCCAATCATCCAACCACCAGACTGGAATGCTCCTTTCAAATTAATGTGTGATGTGAGTGAATATGCAGTAGGAGCAGTTCTGGGACAGAGGAAAGATAAGAAGCTTCATGCCATATACTACGCAAGAAAAACTTTAGATGAGGCACAAATCAATTATACAACCACTGAGAAGGAGATGCTTGTTGTAGTGTACACCTTTGACAAATTCAGACAGTACTTGGTAGGATCTAAGGTAATCGTGTATACAAATCATGTTGCCATTAAGTATTTGCTTAACAAGAAGGATGTCAAACCTCATCTCAACCACTTTATATTGCTTCTACAAGAGTTTGATCTTGAAATCTGGGATAAGAAGGGGACAAAGAACAATGTTGTTGATTATCTTTCTAGGTTGACTACATATGATGGAGACTTATTGCCTATTGAGAGGCGTTATGCATTATCGTCCACACAAGCACCATGGTTTGCAGACATTGTGAATTTTCTTGCTACAGGACAGTTGCCATTGGATTTGACATACCAACAGAAGAAGAAGTTCTTCCATGATGTAAAGTTCTACTATTGGGATGATCCCTTATTGTTCAAACATGGGAGTGATGGACTCATTCGAAGGTGTGTTGCTGAAGATGAGATTTCCACTATCATTTATGAATGTCATGCCTCTCCTTACGGAGGTCATTTTGTAGGAGAGAAGACTACAGCAAAGATTCTCCAGGCCAGTTTCTATTGGCCAACATTGTTCAAAGACGTCAATTATTTGTCAAAGTTTGTGATAAATGCCAAAGGGCTGGAGGAATATCTAGATACGATGACATGCCTCTTAACTCTATCTTGGAGATTGAGGTATTTGATGTGTGGGGAGTTGATTATATGGTACCATTCTCATATTCTTGTGGCTATCAATATATCTTAGTTGCTTGTGAGTACATCTCTAAATGGGTTGAGGCCATCCCAACCCAAGCACCGGATGCAAAATATGTAGTCAAGCTATTTCAAAAAATCATTTTCCCTCAGTTTGGAGTTCCTAGAGTTGTAATTTCTGACGGAGGCATGCATTTTGTTGAGAAGCAATTCAATAACCTTCTATCTAAGTATGGATATACTCATAAAGTCTCTACGCCCTATCATCCTCAAACTTTTGGGCAAGTAGAGATCTCCAACCGACAGCTAAAAAGTATTCTAGAAAATACAGTGTCTAGCCAAGAAAATTGGGGGTTTAAGATGGACGATGCATTATGATCATATCGGATAGCTTATAAAACCATCATAGGCACAACTCCATTTAAGCTAATATATGATAAATATTGTCATCTTCCATTGGAGCTAGAACACCGGGCTCTATGGGCTATCAAGTTCTTAAACTTTGACATGAAGAAGGCTGGTGAAAAGAGTCTATTGCAGCTTCAAGAACTAGAAGAACTCCGACTAGATGTGTATGAAAATGCGAGGCTCTACAAAGAAAGAACAAAGGTTTGGCATGACAAAAGAATTCAGAGGAAAGACTTCAAAGAAGGAGACAAAGAGTTGTTGTTTAACTCTAGACTCAAGCTATTCCCTGGAAAACTAAAGTCCAAATGGTCAGGTCCTTTTCTTGTGTTGAAGATATTTCCATATGGAGCTATTGAGCTACAAGGCAAGGATGGAGGTTTCAAAGTAAATGGGCAACGTTACAAGCTATATACCTCTGGAGATGAAGTTGACATAGAGCCTCTTGCTCCTTCCAAGATGCATGATGGATAGATTGAAGAGTCTCACTCCGGCCTCTAAATGGAGGACCTCGTGGGAGTAGAACCCAAATTAGGATAGATTTCTTTTCAGTTATTTGAGTCAAGAACACTCTTTAGTTTTGTAAATAAGCTTGTCATGGATGAATGTAATAACTTAGACAATTCTATTGTCATATCTATCATTAATTATGTGTTGACAAGAAGTTGTTTTCTGCAAAAACTACAGAAGACACAACATGTCTTTATTTGACATGGCGTGTCACTACACCTAGAAACACAGTAGCTGAGCTATATCTCCAATTACACAACGTGTCAGAAAAAGACACACCGTGTCACTGTCCAGAAAATACAAAGTATTACCTGACCTGGAAAAGAACATGTCGTGTCCTCATTTAGACACGACGTGTAACACAACAGCAAAGGAAAGCATAAGTAATATGGAAAAAGAACACGATGTGTCTTTATTTGAACACACCGTGTAGTTATCAGTGAAAAGGGCAAATTTTGAATTTCTACACTAGGACACACCGTGTAATATTTGAAACACAACGTGTCTTATAACAAAGAAAGGGAGTTCTGAAAAAAAACACGACATGTCTTACAAAAGACTCCTCGTGTCTTTTGTCAAATATATGGGCTTGTAACCTAGCACACAGTCGCCCCTCTCACTCACACTTCTCTTTCGAGCCATGTGAGATCTCTACCGTCGTCGTGTGCCCTAGAACCCTTGCTCCTTTACTCCCTAGCCACTGTGTGCCCTAGCACACCTTACAGCACTGCCTCCGTGTCATCATGCGTGTATTCTTCAAGCTCAAGTTAGCCGACGTCCTCCCCTACTCACAGCGTGTTCCTTTTCTCTTCCATCATGTGATCCAATCATGTTCATGTGTGCTCTCATAGCCACGCCCCTTCTTCGACACCAAGCAAGCTGCTTGCCGCCGCTGTGCAGGTCAACACATCCTTCCAGTGTCAACTCACCACCGCCGCTCGATCTCCTTCTTCATCTTCCCCAAGAGCCTCCATCTCCATCTACAGACTGTGGAAATTCTATAGACACATGTCGTATTCCCTTCTGCACACACTGTGTGTTTCATTGATTCAGTCAAAGTTTTGCATCTGCACACACTGTGTCCCTTTCAGCACACGCCGTGTCTCAGGCCATCAGCAACAAATGGCACCTATTAAGAAAACCTCCAACCACAAGCATGGTGCCAGCTCCTCCCAAGCAGCGACATACATCTCTACAACTCAATCTTGGGTCACTCCTAAAGTAGACCCGACGTACCAGTTTCTTATTGCAAGGAGGGTGCTTCAGAAGCGGTTTTCCTGTTAGCAAACTCTCACGGCCCTCGGCTTCAATGATGAAGTCCTCATGCACCTATAAGATTTGGGGCTATGCGACATTTGCAGCACGGTATCAAATACTTACCCCTACTTAGTTTATGAATTTTTGACGACGCTCACCATGGAGAAAGACCCACAAAAGAAGTTGGAACCTTATGGTATTATTCGTTTTTGGCTTTTGGGTCATGGTTTTAAGCTTACCTTTAGGAATTTTTTTGAGTTGAGGGAGTGCCACTATGACAGGGCAATTAGTTACCCACATGTTTTTCATAGTGATGAGTTTTGGTTTGAGATATCGGATGAGGAACACCATGAAGCTAAGAAATCCAGAGCGTCCGCTATCCAAGACCCTATTTTCCGGTACATGCACCACCTTTTTAGTACTAGAGTATTTGCTAAGAAAGAAACCCAAGGGGTTGTTGGAAAGAAAGATCTCTTCTTTTGTGGGGAATGATGTATGATTATCAGATTAATGTTGCTTACTATATTCTTAAACGTTTCCTAGACATTAAGAAAGTGAAGAAGAGGGACACTGGCGACATAATGTGTGGTGATTTGATTACTCTAATAGCACAGAAGCTAGATGTTGATTTGACATGTCTTGAGGTAGCACCAGGTAGAAACCTGGTAGACATTCAATACCTTCTTTTTGCAAGGTTGATCTCAAGAGTTTCCAACAATGACACCAAGTTTTGGCAATTCTTCGATGATGATCAGTACATTGACATTCCAGATCCTGAGCGTATCACATTAGAGAACAAAGACAACTGGACTGAACAGTGAGGAAGAAGTAGATGCAGCAAGAGCTACTGATGATACTGAGGCACCCCCTTCTACTCCACCACCTCCCTCCACCACCACACATACGGAGTACTCCTGGTCGATGCCTGATGTCATGCGTCTATACGGTTATGTGCATCAGCGTTTTCATCACATTGACGGCTGCCTGGATCAGTTGGGTATGTAGTATACTGTGATGCACGACATGATCCACCGCATGGATTCATGGCACATTTCATACAGCCACTACTCCATCCCACAACTGTAACAACCACCACCACTCAGTAGTCCGAGTCCATCCCACAGCCCACACCAATGGATGTTCCTGATGATGATTTTGCCAGCCGATTCTTTCTGCTAAACCATGGGGGTGTTGGCCCCTCTTTTTTATTTTATCCATGACAGGTATCTGGTTGTTACCTCCATGAGTTTGATTTATGTAGTGAGGATACTGTAGATTTCAAGCTTGGGGGGCGCAACCGGCCCGTATGTAATTTTATTTGCATTTGCTTTTGTTAGTGTTAGTCATGTCAGTCTTTTATTTCATTTTGTTTTATGTTCTGTTTTTCTTTCATGGCAAGTTTAATATGAAATGAGGCTATTGTGATGGAATGAACTCTTGCACCTTGTATGCTTGAACCATCTCATCCCTTGTACTTCTTTTGGCCATATGAAAAAATTCATAAAGAGCATGCATGAATCAAATGGAAAATGAAATTCCCCATGTACATGATCTTAGTTTGTAATTGTAGCTTGAACTCTCAATTTTCACATCTTTGATTGCTAAATACATGTAACAGTCTCAAAGTTTAGTGAACAAATCAACTCTATAATACTATTTAGAATACGGGATACTCTTGCCAAACCCTTAGTGCATATACAATCAATTTTTAGTGGAAATTTTGCAAAATAATCAATGGAATCTTGTTAACTTAACTTTCTAGTTGACTCTCTTGTGTGTGCAAAAATGTCTTTTATCATTTTCTCCCTTTACCCAATAAAAGATGGCTTACAGCCCACATATCATGCTAGCCTAGTGTGAGTCCAATCTGGCAACGATGGTTAGGTGGTATGCAATCAAAAGAGGGTAATAATAACACCCCAACCGGCACTCCATGTGTGCATAAGCCTAAATTAGCAATCGAGTGCTAGAATCCCAAAAATCCATTGTCATATCTTTTTGAGAAGAGAGCACAACTGAGATTGCTAAAGTTAGCTAAGATTTCATCATTTTTATCCACAATAGCTGAAAATTTTGTTCTGTACATCCACTAGTTGTTTGGCTTGATTATCCAAATCATGTTTAGTGTTGTCTAGTTGATTGTTTCGCTTAATGTGTGACCATAGTTGCTGAACTAAAACTTCTCTATCTTGGATGTTTAAATTGAGATGATGGCTATGAATATAAACCTAATTTACATGGTTGGTTGAGTTTAATGCACATCTTTATTTCACTTAATCCATGCATGAGCTCGAATTTTCCTTCATTTGTGTGGTTGTGCTCTTTTTGCTTGAGGGCAAGAAATGGTTCAAGCTTAGGGGGATTTTTTGTGTGCTTTCCACATCAACTTTTTATATGATTTCACACACAAATTCGGTTCATTTTGTTTTCATTTATCCTCTATTCATATTATTCTTGCCACCTTTTTGTTATTTTTCTTATCACTTGATGTGTATTGTAGATATGCTTGAAAATGATCAAATTGGAGATAGTCCAACTCAAATCTGACATCATTGGGGCTTCTACATGCCTTGCAGACATTTAGAGTTCTATTTTTGTTGAAACAGCATCTCACACGACTTGTCTGAATTAAGACATGGCGTGCGTGACTCCAGTTGGCCATACTTCCTGCTGAAAAGAAAAAGTGCACGACATGTTCACAAGGTACACGGTGTGTACCTGGGAATTCAGAGTCGATTCTAATGTTTTTGGTAACATACATGACGTGTTTTAATTCATACACACTGTGTTCCTTACACTTGGATCAACTGTCAAAGACCAGGACACGATGTGTCCCAAGGAAGACACATCGTGTCTCTGTCAGTTTTAGCAAATTTAAAATACGACTTCTCTCATTTTTAAAGACAAAACCAACTTATGGAGCGGTTATCACTGGTCATAATTCTGAAGTCTTTCATCCAAGAGCAGGTCTAGAGCAAAGGAGGGTGATTTTGGGTGGAAGAAGATGGTTTCTTGCTAAAGAACCTCCATTCTTCTTCTCTTCTTCTCCAATTCCTTCTCTGAAGGTGCAGCAGATCTTCTTTTCTCCACCAAGCTTCTCGGGAGGGAAGTTTGTCCGGTTTGGAGCAGATGTAAGAGTGAAATTTCATCCCTAAGCTGGAATTCTACTCTTCTTGGGTTACACTTTTGATTCTCTTAGCTCTTCCTACTCTAAACCATGTTAAACTCCAAAAATTATGCATATTTTCTGTTGTACATCATCATGGACGAGTAGACTCTTTTTCTTGGGAGTGGGAGAGTATCTCCCATGTCATAGAATGTATAGAACATGATAATTTCATACTAAATGCTAAGTTTCTTGTTTTTCTACCTTGTGAGTATCGATTTCTTGCTTCTTGCATGTATGGTTGGCCACTATGTGTGCATGTTTTATGCTCTCTTGCTTGATCTGAGAAGATAGGTAGGAGAGTAAGGAGGTACTCTCTTGGAAACTCCTCCTTTACTACGAGAGTAGAAATTATGGAGTTGAGGAGTAGGTTTGTGATCTAAAATAAAATTCATACATGAAAATGTTGTATTGAGTTAGGATCGTTATACTTGCACCGAGAGGTCAAGTGTAACATACAACACTCCTTTAAAATAAGTGCTTAGTATGTTTAAATTTTGTGCTCCTGTTTTATGCTATGATATGTTGGTGAAATCCTAAGTCATAGATCCTTCCATATTTGAAATCAACCCTCTTTTAATAATCCATTTACTATTTTTCCTAGTTCTAAAATTTTATCTTAATCAACCAAATCACTCTTTAAAACTATCTAGATTGTTGAACCTTAGCACTATTGCATTTAATTGATTGTTAAAGCTCCTTGTGTCCGATCTCGACTAAAGCTATTCCTGTATATTTGTGGGAATTGGCTAGTTGAGTAAAAGGTCATTCTTATGTTTGAAACTCGTTAGTGTAACAACTAACATAAACCTTTTCTCCAGTGGCCATGGTTAAGTCCATCAAGATCATTCTAGTCATTGCATCTTATCATGACTATGAAATTTGGTTGATGGATGTTAAAACTACATTCCTTAATGGGAATTTCTTGAGGATGTGTATATGACACAGCCTGAATGTTTTATAAATCCAAATGATGTAAATAAAGTTTGTAAAGTACAAAGGTCAATCTATGGGTTGAAGCAAGCATCTCAGAGCTTGGATCTTCATTTTGATGAGATAGACAAAGAGTTTGGCTTTATTCAAACTAAATATGACCCTTGTGTGTACAGTAAGGTTGGTGGGAGAATAGTGACATTACTCATATTGTATGTAGATGACATACTATTGATGGGGAATGACATTTGTGCTTTACAAAAGGTAAATACATGTCATGGAAATACGTTCTATAAAACACTTGGGAGAAGCATTGTAACATACCAAATCTTGGACATTTTGCCTTTTGACCCTCTTTCCTATCTTTTTCTTTCAATTCTATCCTCTTTGGTCTTTCTATTTAATTTGTGGAGAATATAGTGCTTTAGTGAACATTTGTTCATCTTTTATGCTAATAAAGGGTTTTATGCACAAATACCTCAGTAAATATTTTAATAAGGATCTAATATGCAAATTTACCACTCATGTGACATATTAATAAAATAAATTCGTTCTATATCATTCCTTAGCATTATGGAGCAAGAAAGAGAAAAAGGAATGAATAATGTTGCTTTAAACATGTTAATGTGATATGGAATTAATTAATATGAGAAATATTGGTAATATTGGATAATAGAATAAAATTCATAAAAGGAACACTAATTGGTTAAAAATAAGTTGAGATTCATTTTCCTTGGTTTTGGTTTGGCTTGTAGGCCAAGTTTCATAATTTTAGAAAATAAATAATTATCTTTGCAGTTATTGGAATTGGAAAATATGAGTTTTTCCCAAATCATTAAATGAATTATTAAATGACTTCAAAAGTGGAAAAAATCCTCAAATTCATAATTTACATGTCAAAATGAGTCTATGTGTGAATTTGCATCTAATTTGGTCAATATTAAATATTTTATTTTATTTAGGAGAGAAAATGATTTAAAGATCAAGAATATTAAATATATGTTGAAAAAAATTAATTAATGTCAAAATCGTTTTCCTCACATTTAGTATTGCGTGTATACCAAGTTTTATATTTTTATAAAGTTTCTAGATGCCCCTAATAAATTAAAAGAATAAAAAAAGTGATAAAATTTAAATGTATTAAATAAAATAATAAAGTCTTTAAAAAAATAAAATAATGCCAAATTTGTGTTCTATATGTTAAAATATACATTCGAATGAATTTTTACTCAATTTCAAAAATATTTTATAAGAAGGTAAATTTTGGAGAGAGAAAGTGTTCAAAATATTCAAACCATTCATTAAAATAACAAATAATTTCAATAGATGGAAATAAAGGAAAATTCGTATCTAACATACTTAATATGACTTATGGGTGAAGTTGGAGAATTTTATAGTCATCAATGAAAGAGGAAAGAGAAAATAGTAATTAGCTTAATTGACTAATCTAACTTTCTCAAAAGGAAAAATTAATTTTATATTCAGATTCCTCGCCCCAAAATAAGTTAACCTACAAATTTTGAGTTTATTTAGATTTTTTTGTACCCTCAAATAATTATAGAAAGTTTTATACATTAAATGTATCAAAAGATCAAAGTTAGAAATTTGTATTAAATGATCCGGTCATCTTCTACCTCAAACCCGTATGAACAGTAAACATAGACCAAAGTGCTCTGGTATTTTGGGCATATCTCCCTTGTTTCTCAATGAAACTTCACGAAATAACTTGCATTAGTTTCCAAATTAAAATTTGCATCTTTGAAACCATTATTTGTGAGATTTCATCGTAATTCGAGGGAACGCCCAATTGCTTGCTCCCCAAGCTTTTCAGCCACCACCCTCCTCGCCACATCTCTTCTCCTCAGATATATATATCCCTACCATTAGTTTCATGGGAGTCTTTGCAGCTCAACCCTTCATCCAATTGTTCGATTCGCCGCCATTTTGACCCTCAATAAGGCAGACGAAGGCACAGAGTTTGCGGCTCTCTTCTCTCCATGCTCCCTCCATCTCTGGTGTAATTCTAGGTTCCACCTACTTTGGTTCTTCATGCTCTTTCCTTTGCATATCCGATCGTCAAATTTTGTTGAGTATTTTGGATTTGCCCAAAATCCCAAGCAAGCTGATGCTTGCACTCGCCGGCCATGGCACAGGGGTGTTGGGAGAGATAATCATGTGCATTTTTACGCTTCTGTCCCTACTCATTTCTCTCTTCTCTCTCTATATTCGTGTGAGGGCATTTCTACCTTTTTATTTTGTTTTGACTGCATCTTGACCCGACTTCGACCGCGTGACTTGCCCGCCACTTATTGGGCCAAGTCATTGGGTATGGCCTCCTCTCTCTCGCCTGTTTTGATGATGTGTCAATCTGTGGTTGGTCAAAAAATCATTTTTTTATTTGTTTCTAAAAAAATAAAATAAAATATGTTTTGAACTCAGAAAAAGATAATCTTTCTAATAAAAATAGTTTTATGGTTTGGTTTTATGTTTTATCGAAATGGCTTTTCCAAAAATGATTTAATTACTTAAAAATCACCAAAAATACATCTGAAAGTCCATAACTCCAAAATATATAATATTATATGTTTTCTTAATCATAAAAACCTAACTAAGTCAGTGGTTATGTTTTCAAGGCCAAAATTGATGGTTTGTGTAAAAATTTGGTAACTTTGGGGTTTTAAGTCCTTAATGAATGAATATAGCGCTAATGCATGAGCATGGTTATGATAATAGTAAAAGTGGAACTTGGAGTAAATTAAAGTGGTGCAAGTTGATAATTGGAGAGAGGTATGTGCATCTAACACCTTAGCTGGGATATCTTTGCCTTAACCTAATATTCCCTAATGAGGCTTAATTGAACCTAACTCCTTTCTTGAAACCCTAATTTCACGTGCCTCAAATTAGATCATAGTCTCTTATTTCTTAGGTTTTAAACCCCACTGCCATGTTTACTGATTCACATGATTATTCTTTCCATAACTACTTTTTCTAGCATGTAGATTTACGTTCTATTTAATCTAAAAGTAGTGGTACTTATGTACAACCACCCATAGAGTGCATGTAAATATCGCCTTCGAGAATGTCTTATTCTCCCCATAAAATTGTAGGTGACTGGGAGTGTCTTATTCTCCCCTCACCTAAGGTTAGAGGTCCAGGAGGTGCCTCAACCCTACTTAGTTAGGTAGACATAATTATCTTACATGCAAATTATTTTTAAAATGTTATTGGAAAGCTTCCTTTGATGTAGCCTCATTCTCTTGTTACATCATATGATGATCACTAGCCTATTTTTACATGATTTATGTAAAGAGGTGAGATCAATCCCCCTCTCTACTAATAACAATGGTAAACAAAATCCAATTGGGATAGCAGTGGAAGATAAAATTTTGACTATATTCAATTTAAATAAAGTGTACATAAAAATTATCCCAATATGGGTGTACATGCATTATACAAAAAGAGGATCTAAGTAGAGGGAAGTCTAGACTATTCCATTTTGGTCTCCAAGCAACATATCCATCAGCTAGTCCATGTCAACGCTAAGATCTTCATGCCTTGTCCATCACCTTGCTCCACATCTGGGTGGTTGGGAAAGCACCCAGCAAGAGGGAAGGAAAATAAAAGTATGTGTTACAACATTATTCTAAGAGTGACAAGATAATTTTAACAAGTAAAACAGGCTAGGGAATCATCAAAAGATGAGACATCAAGAGAATGAGGCTTTATATAATGAAACTTGCCAATAACAAAAGTAAATAAGGGTTTTGCATGTAAATTAATATGTCTACCTAACTAAGTAGGGTTGAGGCACCTACCGGACCTCTAACCTTAGGTGAGGGGAGAATAAGACATTCCCAGTCACCTATAATATAATGGGGAGAATTATAAACATTCCCCTAGGGCGATTATATACATGCCCTATGTGGGTGGTTGTACATAAGTACCACTACTATACAATTAAATAGAACATTTAATTACATGCTAGCAAAGAGTTATGGAAAGATTAATCAAAAGATTTAAATAACATGACAGTCGGGTATGAAAACCCAAACAAGATAATACTACAACTAATTTTGAGGCAATAAACAATTTAGGTTTCAAGAATCAAGAATTAGTTCAGATTAAGCCTCATTAGGGAATATGGGTATTGGTATAAAATTTTCCCAACTAAAGAGTAGATGCACATACCTTAGCCTCAAGTGTTCTAGAATCCTCTTTCCAACCCTTCACACGAAATCATAACCCACTTTCCCTAATTCATCATTAGATCTATGAATTAGAATTAAATATACTCATTAAAGGTTAAAAACCCTATTATTACTAACTTTTTGCACAAACCATCGAATTAGACTCCGAGAATAGCACCATCATCTTAGTTAGGGTTTTATGATCAAAATGACATATAATATTGTATATTTTGAAAATATGGAATTTTAGGGTTATTTTTGGTGATTTTTAATTAATTAAATCATTCTAAAAATGCGTTTTTGCAAACATCAAAATCAAAACCCAAAAACATTTTTAATGAATAGATATCATCTTCTTGATTCCAAAACACTATTTATTTTTAATTTTTGACATCGGAAATAATTTATAGAAATTATTTCGTCTTGGCCAATCAGAGAGTGCCACGTAGGCACAGTGTGAGAGAGAGAGAGAGATATACAGAGAGGGTAGAGGGGGGCGCGCCCTGTGACCTGGACCTCTCGCTGCTGAAGCGTGGGCCGCGGTCAAAGTTGGGTCAAAGGTGGGCAAAAGAATAAAAATACCAGGGTGCCCTTCGCGCGGAATCGAGAAAGCAACCAAACAGGAGGGTAAAAAGGTAAAATTGCGGGGAGTCATCTTCCTCCCATCGCTCGCGACTTGGCAACAAACAGTGAGCAGCAAGCTCGGCTGGTTTGGGAAAAATCACGATACACAACGGAATTTCACGTTCAGGTACTCGAAAGAAAGAGGAAGGAGAGCTGAATCTATTGGTACCTTGCAATTGAACGGAGACGGAGAGAGCAGGACACAAGAGGTGCCGCAAGAGAAGGGGCAAATGGAGGCTAGGTGGTGGTCAAGACGTCCATGAAAACTGAAATTGAAGGCACAGGCGAGTTTCTAAGGTCATGGCGGTCCTTGGGGTAGGTATATATAGGCAAGGTAACCTAGACTAGGGTTTAGGTAGGGGACGGTAGAGAGGGGTGGCGCAAGATTTGGGCATCCCTTGAATATTCATCAAAATGTGAAAATTTTGGAATATATCAGTGCGGACTTTCATAGGAATTCGTAGAACCAAAAATTATCTAAATCCATCGAGTAAAACTCCAGATATTTGGATTTGGAAATTTAGAGAAGCAAGGAACCTTTTGCCTTTTTCGTTTGGAGGAAGAAGATGACCGTGGGTCGTCAGATCAATGGACCTGGGTCCACGAAGGACCTTGAGCCGTCTGATCTTGCGGATGGGTAAGGAAAAGATTCCTAGTTGCAATAAAATTTGACCAAAGTTCATTTAAATTTTAAAGGTTTTTCTCTCTCCTCGTTTGGAGGCCCAAACAAACATCCAAAAATTACCAAATTTTATATTCTGACTGTTTTTGATGCGTAGAATCCAAATATGGAATTATTTTTGCCTTTTGAGTAAGTTTGATAGGCTAAATAATTAAAATGTCATTTTCTCTTTCCTTCATCAAAAGAGGTGATAACATTATCTAAAATTGGTGTAACTTCACCCATAAGTCTCCCTAAGGGATTAGAACACGATTTTGTAATTATCTTTACAAGTTGAGATTATTTATTTATTTATTAAATAAATAGAAGATTCTACACACTTTCTCTCTCCTATTTTATTCATTATTCAAACATTATTCAAATTAGTTGCAAATTTGCCCAAAGGCTTATTTTTATGTTTAGAATACAAATTTGGAGTTACTTTTCTCATTTAAGAGCATTAAGTATTTTATTTCACTTTATTGGCCTATTTCCTATTTTCTTTTGATAATGACATTAATATAGTATTTATCTTCCCAATTAGATAATACTTGGCCCTTAAGTAACTTTTAAGTCAAGAAAACGAAATTGATATATTTATTATCCAAATTATCTTCTTGGGTTTCTATTTAGGATTTTTGGAACAATATATTCCTCATTATCTTCTTTTATCCAAAATATTCCATATTATCCCCAATTATTGCATTTATCATCTCCTTTATTTATATTTTGGGATTTTCTTTCTTTTTCATATTCTAAAAAGCACTAGAAAGTTCTAGGATGAATTTATTTATTCTTTTTATCACTTTAGTGGATATTTTGCATATTTGAACCATTACTAAGCTTCCACTGAGGTATTTGTGCATAAACCCAAATATTGGAACAAATGTTCATTAAACCATCATATTGTCCATAAATTAAATAGAAAGGCCAAAGAGGATAGAAATGAAAGGAAAAGATGGAAAAGAGGACCAAAAAGGCAAAATGCCCAGAATTTAGTATGTTACAGCACTCCACCCCTTATAGAGGATTTCGTCCCCGAAATCACTAGCAATTAGGGAAGGGTGAGTGTGCAACCTCACATCACAAAACTTTAGGTTGTTCCTCCAACCATAAAACTTCCGCGATAGCTTATACTTCAACTACACCTAAGGGTTCAGAACTTCACATACAGCTCATCGTAGGTTGGGTTCTCAAGGATCACTTAGGGTTCCACTATTAAGATATTCTTTTTAAGAGATTTAACTTTATTTACATTTTTGACTTATTAACATTATATTCATTATGATAACACATTATCATCATTATTTTAATTATGTCATGTCACATTCACTTAGTTGCCAAAAAGAATTATATTTCATTATTATGCACAATTAGATGTTACTCGATTATCTCAAAATTCATTGTTATATTTGATCATTATCCTTAATAATTCGGATTTATACTTCCTTATCCTCATATTATCACTTTATTAATTATAACAAATTGTTTTACATGAATATAACACATTCTATCCAATTTGTAGTTAAGCATACAATTATTTCAATTAATGTCACATTAGTTACTTATATTCATATTAACGTTGTCACAATGTCACATTATCTTTATTGCTCACATTAATGTCATCATTAATCATTATTCATATTTATTCATTTATATTATTGATTTTGCACATTTATGTGAATTCCAATCATCTCATATTCATATTGAATCCATTATATGTATTTTAATGATCAAGGTGGAACATATGTCATATTAATGATTTGATTCACATTAAGTGACTAATAACATGTATATTAGTTAACAAGGTAACATGCATTCATATTTATGACTTAATTAATATGTGATTAGATGATCATATATATCATTTATGTGTATCAAAGTATGTTCACTGATTAAGGCACTTAACATCATCAATGTACCATGAAAGGCATAAGGGTGTATATGTTAAGGTTAGATGATTACAACTTTAGGGTTTAGGTCAACATGGCCATTATATTTCACTTATTCATCCTTAGCATGTATTAATTATGAATTATAACCTTACTCATCATATCATTAGGGTTTATTGGTTCATCACATTATTAACATCTTACTTATTGATAATTAGCATTGATATTCATATTATGTGCATTGGATGTACATTAGGGTTCAAGCACATGCATTATTCCTTAGATGATAATTATATGTTCATTACATATTAACAAGCATTTTAGGTTTATGATTATATCTTGTTTGGTCAAAACCAAATATCCAAGCACACTAACCACCTAAGTATGAGGTTAGGGTTTCTAAAGATAGGTTAGATAGGCTTGAAGATGTTATAGGGTTCCATCCCCCTAAAGAGGATTTTGTCCTCGAAATATAACCACTTAAACATCATCATCTAACCATACTCCACCCCTTAAAGAGTTCGACCTACTACACTAGGGTTAAAGGATAAGTCTAACTAAACCATACTCAAGATCCATCGTGCTTCCACTGTGCACTCTGATATCTTCCCAAACACCCAAACTCCAAGGTCTAGGTTCTACGGATAAACTATTCAAGCATATAGTCCTAAGGGACATAAGGAACTATATAGGGTATATATCCTCAAACAAGTCAAAGGTTATCATATTAGGGTTCTAGGAGAAACCAACATACATGTGAAACTTAGTTCAAACTATTAGGATACCCAAAGATATACAACATAGAACTCTAAGGTTACTATTTCCTAAAAGAAAACTATTTTGGGCAATTCGTATCGGCACAGGCCAGGCTGGTATCATATGGGTATGAGAGTCCTCGTATACCAAGATAGTGGTGCGGAGGAAAATTTTGCCAGCCCCTGAAACCCTGATCCTTTCTAGACACCCTTGCTTCAACTGCATGCCCTAATAGTTTCCTAAAGGCAAACCTAAACAACATCAAGTTATGCATATTTTAATTATGAGTATATTAGAGTTTTATTCATAAAGGTTCTAATGTGAAACTATTGGTTCCTAAGTCAACCTATCATCAAGGTAGATCAAATCTAGGCAAGCATGTCACTTAAAGGAAACTATGCAAGTCTAGGGTTCTAATTAGGGAGACAAACTGAAATAGTCAAAGATCTGACTACCATTGGCTCTGATACCATGTTGTAAAGAGGCGAGATCAATCCACCTCTCCACTAATAACAATGGTAAACAAAATCCAATTGGGATAGCAGTGGAAGATACAATTTTGACTATATTCAATTTAAATAAAGTGTACATAAAAATTCTCCCAATATGCGTGTACATGCTTTATACAAAAAGAGGATCTAAGTAGAGGGAAGTCTAGACAATTCCACTTTGGTCTCCAAGCAACATACCCATCAGCTAGTCCATGTCAACGCTAAGATCTTCATGCCTTATCCATCACCTTGCTCCACATCTGGGTGGTTGGGAAAGCACCCAACAAGAGGGAAGGAAAATAAAAGTATGTGTTACAAGATTATTCTAAGAGTGACAAGATAATTTTAACAAGTAAAACAGTCTAGGGAATCATCAAAGGATGAGACATCAAGAGAATGAGGCTTTATATAATGAAACTTGCCAATAATAAAAGTAAATAAGGGTTTTGCATGTAAATTAATATGTCTACCTAACTAAGTAGGGTTGAGGCACCTACCGGACTTCTAACCTTAGGTGAGGGGAGAATAAGACATTCCCAGTCACCTATAATATAATGGGGAGAATTATAAACATTCCCCTAGGGTGATTATATACATGCCCTATGTGGGTGGTTGTACATAAGTACCACTACTTTACAATTAAATAGAACATTTAATTACATGCTAGCAAAGAGTTTTGGCAAGATTAATTAAAAGATTTAAATAACATGGTAGTGGGGTATGAAAACCCAAACAAGATAATACTATAACTAATTTTGAGGCAATAAACAATTTAGGTTTCAAGAATCAAGAATTAGTTCATATTAAGCATCATTAGGGAATATGGGTATTGGTATAAAATTTTCCCAACTGAAGAGTAGATGCACATACCTTAGCCTCAAGTGTTCTAGAACCCTCTTTCCAACCCTTCACATGAAATCAGAACCCACTTTCCCTAATTCAACATTAGATCTATGAATTAGAATTAAATATACTCATTAAAGGTTGAAAACCCTAATATTACTAACTTTTTGCAAAAACCATCGAATTAGACTCCGAGAATATCACCATCATCTTAGTTAGGGTTTTCTGATCAAAATGACATATAATATTGTATATTTTGAAGATATGGACTTTTAGGGTTATTTTTGGTGATTTTTAATTAATTAAATCATTCTAAAAATATGTTTTCGCAAACATAAAAATCAAAACTCAAAAACATTTTTAATGAATTGATCTCATCTTCCTGATTTCAAAACACTATTTATTTTTTATTTTTGACATCGGAAATAATTTATAGAAATTATTTCATTTTGGCCAATCAGAGAGTGCCACGTAGGCACAACATGAGAGAGATACAGAGAGGGCAGAGGGGGCCGCGCCCTGTGACCTGGACCTCTCGCTGCTGAAGCATGGGCCGCAGTCAAAGTTGGGTCAAAGGCGGGCAAAAGAACAAAAATACCAGGGTGCCCTTCACACGGAACCGAGAAAGCAACCAAACATGAGGGTAAAAAGGTAAAATCACGGGGAGTCATCTTCCTCCCATCGCTCGCAACTTGGCAACGAACAACGAGCAGTAAGCTCGGCTGGTTTGGACAAAATCGCGATACACAATGGAATTTCGCGTTCAGGTACTCGAAAGAAAGGGGAAGGAGAGTTGAATCTGTTGGCACCTTACAATTGAACGGAGACGAAGAGAGCAGGACACGAGAGGTGCCGCAAGAGCAGGGGTAAACGGTAGCTAGGTGGTGGTCAACACTTCCACAAAAACTGAAATTGAAGGAACGGGCGAGTTGCTAAGGTCATGGCGGTCCTTGGGGTAGGTATATATATAGGCAAGGTAACCTAGACTAGGGTTTAGGTAGAGGAAGGTAGAGAGGGGTGGCGCAAGCTTTGGGCATCCCTTGAAAATTCATCAAAATGTGAAAATTTTGGAATATATCAGTGCGGCCTTTCACAAGGAATTCATAGAACCAAAAAATATCCAAATCCATCGAGTAAAACCCTGGATATTTGGATTTGGAAATTTAGAGAAGTGAGGAACTTGTTGCCTTTTTCGTTTGGAGGAAGAAAACGACCGCGGGTCATCAGATCAATGGACCCAGGTCCACGAAGGACCCTGATCCGTTTGATCTTGCAGATGGGTAAGGAAAAGATTCCTAGTTGCAATAAAATTCGACCAAAGTTCATTTAAATTTTAAAGGTTTTTCTCTCTCCTCGTTTGGAGGCCCAAACAAACATCCAAAAATTACCAAATTTTATATTCTGACTGTTTTTGATGCGTAGAATCCAAATTTAGTCAAGAAAATGAAATTGATATATTTATTATCCAAATTATCTTCTTGGGTTTCTATTTAGGATTTTTGGAACAATATATTCCTCATTATCTTCTTTTATCCAAAATATTCCATATTATCCCCAATTATTGCATTTATCATCTCCTTTATTTATATTTCGGGATTTTCTTTCTTTTTCATATTCTAAAAAGCACTAGAAAGTTCTAGGACGAATTTATTTATTCTTTTTATCACTTAAGTGGATATTTTGCATATTTGACCCATTACTAAGCTTCCAGTGAGGTATTTGTGCATAAACCCAAATATTGGAACAAATGTTCATTAAACCATCATATTGTCCATAAATTAAATAGAAAGGCCAAAGAGGATAGAAATGAAAGGAAAAGATGGAAAAGAGGACCAAAAAGGCAAAATGCCCAGAATTTAGTATGTTACACTTTACTTTTCTTGTTATTCTAGATTAGTTTTGTGACACATACTTGTTTTTCCTTTCCCTCTTGTTGGGTGCTTTCCCAACCATCCAGGTGTTGAGCAAGGTGATGGTATAGAACAAGGAGACCATAGCTTTGGCTTGGACCTAGCTGATGGAGATGTTACTTGGAGACAAGATTATAGTAGTCTAGACTTCCATCTATCTAGATCCTAATTGTTGTATCTTGATGTAAACCCTAATGGGTAAATGGTGTATTTTTGTATAACCTTTTATGAAATTGAATATAGTCAGTTATTCTTTATTCTGTTGCTTTCCAATGGTGTTTTGTTTACCAAATTTAGTAAAGGGGTGATTTCACTCTTTTACAATGTGGTATTAGATCTCATGGTAGTCGGAATCTGACTATTTCAATTTTGTCTCCCTAGTTACACACCCTACCTTGCATAGTTTCCTTTAAGTTGCATGCTTACCCTAGGTTTGATATTTTTTTATGAAAGGTTGATTTAGGATCTTATAGTTACACATTAGAATCATGTTGAGCAAAACCCTACAACATTTACAATTGAAAGATGCTTAAGTAATCATCATAATTTAATGTTGTTTAGGTTTTCCTTTAAGCAACTATTAGGGCATGAAGTTGAAGAAAATGTGTCTAGAAAGGATCAAGTTCTGGGGGCTGGTAATATTTTCCTCCATGCCACTAGCTTGGTTTACGAGGACTCCCAAATCCATATGATATTGGCATGGCCTAAGCTGATATGGATTGTCCGAACTAGTTTGGGTTCAGGCAATAGTGACCTTAGGCTTCTATGTTGTATATCTTTTGGAACCTTAAGTTTCAAGTATATCATGATTTGTTTGAGGATGGATACCAAGATAGTTTCTTTATGTTCCTTAGAGCCTCATTCTTGGATAGTTTATCCCTAGAACCTAGATTTTGAAGTTTGGGGTTAAGTGAGCTATCAGAGTGCGTAGTGGAAGTGTGATGGATCTTGTACATGGTGTCGTAAACTCATCCTTTAACCCAAATGTAGTTTGGCTTGATAAGTCGACCCCTTTAAGGGGTGGAGTATAGTTAGTTTGGTTATGTTGTGTGGTTATATTTCATAGACAAAATCCTCTTTAGGGGGTGGAACCTTTTGACATCTTGAAATCTATCTACTCTATCTTTAGAAACCCTAACTCCATGAATAGGAGGTTAGAATGCTTGGATCCTTGGTCTTGACCAAACATGTAATAGTGGTAATTCTAACATGCTTGTTCATATATTAATGAACATATAATGATCATCTGAGGAATAATTTATATGTTCAAACCCTAATGAATATCCAATGCACATAATATGGGTCACTCACATATTAATACTAATTATGGATACACATGATGCTAATAATGTCATGAACTGATAAACCTTAATGATATTATGAGAAATAAAAGTGTAACCTAATCTTGGAATTAATGCATGCTATAATAAAATATAATGATCAAGTTTATCCTAAACCCTAAGTTGTAATCATATAACCTTAACATATACATCCTTAATGATATTCATGTTAAATTGGTGGGATCAGGTATCATAATCAGATGACCTACCTTAATGTACATAAATGATATATATTCACATAATCATAGATTAATTAATATGAAATACATAGCACATTGTTACCTAGTACACACCTAGTTAATCACCTAATCATGACTTGGTATGTGAATCAATTCATTAATATGTAATATGTCCAACCTGGTTCACTAAAATATAGATAATGACTTTAATATGGATAAGAAGTAACTGGATTCACATAAATGTGCATAATTAATATTAAGAAGTGAATAAATATAAGAAAATGAATTATGATGACATTAATATGAATGATAAAGGTAATGTGACAATGTTTAATATACATACAAGTAATCAATGTGACATAATTTGGATTAATTGTAGACTTAATAATAAATTGAATAAAATGTCCTATCACATGCAAGATAATTTGTTATAATTAATATAATTATAATATGAGGATAATGAAGTGTAAATCAAAATTATTAATGATCAAATATATTGAGATATTTGAGTAACCTCTAATTGTGAATAATAATGAAATATAACTCTTTTTGGAAAACCAAGTGCATATAATGAGACACAATTAAACGAATAGTAAGGAAAATGTGATATCATAATAAATATAATGCTAATGAGACAAAAATGTTAATAATGTTAAATCACATAAAAATAATCTTAATAGTGGAACCCTAGGTGATCCTCGAGAGCCTGACCTATGTCGAGATGCTTGTGAAGTATATGTTGATGAGTTGTTTGGTGGAAGTTATGGTTGGAGAAACAACCTGGAGTTTTGTGATGAGGTGTTGCACCTTCACCCTTCCCTCCTTGCTTGTGATTTCGGGGACAAAATCCTCTTTAAGGGGTGGAGTGCTATAACATACCAAATCTTAGACATTTTGTCTTTTGACCCTCTTTCCCATCTTTTGCTTTCAAGTCTATCCTCTTTGGCCTTTCTGTTTAATTTGTGGAGAATATAGTGGTTTAGTCAACATTTGTTCATCTTTTATGCCAATAAAGGGTTTTATGCACAAATACCTCAGTAAATATTTTAATAAGGATCTAATATGCAAATTTACCACTCATGTGACATATTCATAAAATATATTCATTCTAGATCATTCCTTAGCCTTATGGAGCAAGGAAGAGAAAAAGGAATGAATAATGTTGCTTTAAACATGTTAATGTGATATGGAATTAATTAATATGAGAAATATTGGTAACATTGGATAATGGGATAAAATTCATAAAAGGAACACTAATTAGTTAAAAATAAATTGATATTTGTTTTCCTTGGGTTTGGTTTGGCTTGTAGGCCAAGTTTCATAATTTTTGAAAATTAATAATTATCTTTGCTTTAATTGGAATTAGAAAATATGAGTTTTTCTCCAAATCATTAAATAAATTATTAATTGACGTCAAAAGTGGAAACAACCCTCAAATTCATAATCTATAGAATGAGTCTATGTGTGAATTTACATCTAATTTGGTCGATGTTAAATATTTTATTTTATTTATGAGAGAGAAAATGATTTAAAGACCAAAGATATTAAATATAAGTTTTAAAAAATTTAATGTCAAAAACGTGTTCCTCACGTTTAGTATTGATTGTATACCAATTTTTATATTTTTAGAAAGTTCTAGATGCCCCTAATAAATGAAAAGGATAAAATAAGTGATAAAATTTAAATGTATTAAATAAAATAATAAAAGTCTTCAAAAAATAAAATAATGCAAATTTTGTCTCTATATGTTAAAATATACCTTCAAATGAATTTTCACTCAATTTGGAAAATATTTTATAAGAAGGTAAATTTTGGAGAGAGAAAGTGTGCAAAATATTCAAACCATTAATTAAAATAACAAATAATTTCAATAACTATAAATAATGGAAAATTCATATCTAACATACTTAATATGACTTATGAGTGGAGTTTTATTATTTTTGGAGAATTTTATAGTCATTAATGAGAGAGGAAAGAGAAAATAGTAAATAGCTTAATTGACTAATCTCACTTTCTCAAAAGGTAGATCTAGTTGTATATTCAGATTCCTAACCACAAAATAAGTTAACCTACGAATTTTGAATTTATTTGGATTTTTTTGTACCCTCAAATAATTATAGAAAGGTGTATACATTAAATGCATCAATAGAACAAAGTTAGAAAGTTGTATTAAATGATTGGTCATCTTCTACCTCAAACATGTATGAATAGTAAATGGGAACCAAAGTTCTCCGGTATTTTGGGCATATCTCCCTCGTTTCTCAACGAATCTTCACGAAATAACTTGCATTGATTTCCAAATCAAAATGTGCATCTTTTAAACCATTATTTGTGAGATTTCATCGTGATTCGAGGAAATGCCCAATTGCTTGCTCCCCAAGGTTTTCGGCCACCACCCTCCTCGCCACATCTCTTCCCATCATATATATATATCCCTACCATTGGTTTCCTGAGAGTCTTTGCAACTCAACCCTCCATCCAATTATTCGATTTATCGTTGTTTTGAACCCCGACAAGGCAGCCGAAGGCACAAAGTTTGCGGCTCTCTTCTCTCCCTATTCCCTCCATCTCTAGTGAAATTCTAGGTACCATCTATTTCGGTTCTTCATCCTCTTTCTTTTGCATATTTGAACATCGAATTTCATTGAGTATTTTGGATTTGCCCAAAATCCCAAGCAAGCTGCAGCTTGTATTCACCGGCCATGGCACGGGGGTGTTGGGGAGATAACCCCGTGCATTTTTACACTTCTGCCTCTACTCGCTTCTCTCTTCTCTCTCTCTATGTTCGCGTGAGGGCATTTCTTCCTTTTCATTTCGTTTTGACCACAGATTGACCCGGCTTTGAGAGTGTGACTTGGCCACCCCTTATTGGGCCAAGTCTGCAAGCGGGCCTGGCCCTCTCTCTCTCACCTGTTTTGATGACGTGTCAATTTGTGATTGGTCAATATTCAAAAAATCATTTTTTTTGTTAATCCAAAAAAATAAAATAAAATATGTTCTGAACTAAAAAAAGATGATCTTTCTAATAAAAATAATTTTATGGTTCGATTTTATGTTTTAATGAAATGTTTTTTCTAAAAATGATTTAATTACCTTAAAAATCACCAAAAATACATGTGAAAGTCCATAAATCCAAAATATATAATATTATATGTTTTCTTAATCATAAAACCTAACTAAGTCAGTGGTGATAATTTCAAGGTCTTAATCAATGGTTTGTGTAAAAAGTTTTTTTTTCAAACTAAGAGATTATATATTCACCCCGCTCTCTCTGGCAGGCTCAAAAGCATGCAAATCAATGTCTATAGCTACATCTAGCCACGAAGGTTTATTAGAATGGAAAGACAGAAATAAAGTATTAAAGTAATGAGAGCTCCTACTACTTGAACTATGACCATTTGCAGTGGTTTGTAGAGCGGCCTTAGCAATGTTGTCCGCTATCTCATTGAGTTCTCTGGGGATCAGGCTAACTCGAGAAGAAGGAAGGGTGGCAATCAGCTGGCAGAATCTCTCCACATAAGTCTTGTACTTCAGGAGAGTGATCTTGGTGTTGAAAATATCTACAGCAGTTGCACAGTTAGACAGGAGGATAACATGTGATGGATGGAGCTTGCTGGCGAGCACAGCA